>BPLS01026235.1:0-13341 GCA_019656275.1 Rhododendron kiyosumense
AAAATACTTGGGTTACCACAAAATAAAAAATTGAAACTTCATCCTAGTCGCTCTCTCTTGTTTTCAAGTATGGTATCCTAACTCACCCTTTTCCTCGGTACTTTTCTTGATTATATTTTGATCAATTGTAGGAGTCACACTGCCACTGTTAAAAGAGTATTCCTTCTTTCAATGAATATTCATGGTGAAACAGTGAATGCAAAAGAAAGTGATTCTTGTTTGGTTTTGTACATCGAAAAAGATGTGTTTGGCAACATAAGTACTGAATGAGGTCTACCCCTCATGTTTTATGTTGTAGATCTTCTAGATTGACTAAAAATTGTCCACTTTGAGTTGTTTTGATTCTCATCATGAAAATCCAACATCATCTCATGCGATCCCAAAATGCTTTGACATTTCTATTTGTGTTTTTGACATTGCGAAACATGTTTCAAAAACTTCTCCTTTTCCTAGCTAACCGAAGCAACAAATTGAAATGAAAATTTGATCCTCGGTCCAGCCGAACTGTGGGTGAATGTCTCTGTTTCTGCTTACTCTCTTACTTCTGCTGATTTCTGTTGGCAGGATGACTTGACAACCACACTTGTACATCATTGTCATCGGTCCCAGTATACTGTCCAGAGAATCATTGAGATTGCAGGGGACAACGAAGCCTTACTTTTTGAAGCCTTGAACGTGAACGATGAAATCCAGAAAGTCATCTCGAGGTATGAAGATTTGAAGAAACCTTCTGTCGTTCATCGGGAGCCCGACCCTGCTATGATTCCTGTAGCCGTGGAGCCCGATGATTCACCCCATTTTGGGAAAGAAGATGCCCTCATCAGAAAATCAGCAACTTCTCGGGCTGCTGGGCCTGCAGGGCACAATGATGAAATGATGGACAGTCTTGATGAGATGATTTTTGGCACGAAATCCTGCGGCACATCTGAATCGGGGCAGGACACCTCGAAGAAGGCACAACCCACTAAAGATGACCTGATCTCATTTTGAGCTTCTCTCTTGCATGAAAAACATTTCTGTTGTTCGATTGGATATCTCGATGGTTTAGGAGCAACGGGTTTGGTGCTTGCGATTTCACAACCACCATGAACAGGACCAGAATATTCTCTTTTTCTTTTCTCTTTCATAGGTTTTCGTGCTTTCACTTGTATTTGTCCATGCACATCGTTTCAGGGATTTGTGTCTGAATTGGCCAGGTAATTGCTTGAGGAGCTATATACAGAAACGCACATTATGAACAGCTTATGTGTTGTTTTCGTAATGCTCAATGTCTGATCTTAATGTGGTTTGTGGATGATTCTTGTTTGAACCCATTTTTTTTTCCTGCTAATTGGGACAATTATTGCTTAGTAAGCCCAACCCAAAGATGAGTGCTCTCCACAGCTTCGCTATCGCTCATGACTATGGATGTTCTCAATCCTTTTTTAAACTGTCTTTTAAATTAAAATATATGGACCATTAGGAAGATCTTCAATCTGAGGTAGAAGGTTCAGGTTTGGGTTAAAACTGTCGTGGGTAATGGTTTGAACACTTTCACCCTCTTGGCCCTCTCAAGGCTTGGTTTGGAGATAGATTAGATTACAATTGACTTAGAGCAATTTTACCAGCTACTTTAAAGTAGCTTTATAGCCATTTTGGCTCACAAAAAGGGGGAAAATATCCCTGCAGCAAAGAAGGTAAACAAGGAGGTATTCTGCATCCATCTACGGTTGTAAGCTAAAAATAGCTTACAACTATTCACAAGTAATTCATTTTTTTATTTGTTCTCTCTTTCGCTCTGTCTCTCTCTCTCTGTCTCTCTCTCTCTCACTCACTCTCTCTCTCTCTCTCTCTTTATTAATATTTTAATAAAAAATAGGTAAAATAGATTGTATTGGTATAGTGTTAAAAAAATATGTATAGGTAAAATGAAAATATGCACTGTTCAAGAGCCTTTTTAGCAAATGACCGGTAAACTTGCTCTTAAATCTCACTCCTCTAAGGTGGCTTCTATCATCCGAGATAATGTTTGGCACTAGGATAGAACAAGAAACCCTGTTGTCAGATCATGAGGACTCGGTTCTTTGGACTTTAACTGCAACTGGTCAATTCTCCATTAAATCTGCTTGGCAAGATCCTAGAAGTCCTTCCCTCGAGGTTGTTTCATGCAATTTGGTTTGGTTTCGACATACAGCTCCTAGATGGTCTATTATTGGACGGTTGGTTAACTTAGCAAGGTTATGTGCAGAAAACAGAATGCAGGTGTGGGGGATATTGATAATGTTGATTGTGTCCTAGGCTTTGGGGGTACTACGGAGAATCACTCTAACTTGTTCTTTTCATGCCCTTTCTCTTTTCAAATCTGGAGTCATATTCTCACCAAGAACAATATTACCAAATCACCAGGAAATCTGATGCAGGAGCTGGATTGGTTATGAGTCTTAATATGAAGGGTAATGAATTTTTATTTTTACAGTCCTTGTGCAAACTGTCCCTAGCTGCTACTCCCTCCGTCATTTCTTAAGTATTCTATTTCGTAACTCCAACTTATTAAAAAGACATCATTATTACACCTTTCATATCAACTTTTTTTTCCACTTTCCCTACTTACCCATAATTATTACACTTTTACTCACTAACTTTTTAAAATGAAATATACTTTTAGGAATAAAATAAACAATGCACGAACTTTTACCTTACTAATTTTATAAAATAAACACTTATTAAGGGACAGCCCAAAATGGAATACTGGACTCTAAATAAGCGATGGAGGGAGTACCATTTATCACCAATGGAATGGATGAAATTCAGAATCTTTCAGCATAAGATGGTAAATGTGGATGAAGTGATGAAGAGATTAGTTACAGATATGAGATTCTGTATAGGTTCTTGGAGGAGCATGAAGTGTACAATTGCAAATTATCAGTTAGTGTTTGGCATGGCAAATCTCTCCTGAACAAATTCATACGGGAGGTATATAATTTGTTATTGTAATAATCAAATCCTAATTCACCCAAGATTACGAACATTTCAACATAACCTACTTCGGATCAGTCCTGAACAGTTAAGCTTCAAAAAAAAAGAAAAGTATGAAATACTTTACAGATGATGAGTTAGAGAAGAGAGGGCACCGAAAAAGTATTTGGAGCTCACACTTCATTTGCATTCCACAGACGCGAGTTTTGTTCTTGTCATTTCGAAAACGACGTAGTTGCTAAGAAGTTGAAAGCTCTCATCTTGGGTAGTAAACTAGCGGGTACCCATGCACAAATAAACTAGTGTTTCAGAAATACGAGTTCTCTTCAATCCAAACGCCATTGTTAATCAAAAGTTTGCGGCCAGGTACTAAAATTCCCTGTCCATGAGCGAAAATTCACGGCCATTCGTGTTTTAAAAATGTGAGTTCCCATTAACTCAAATGATGTTGCAAAAGTAGCGGCTAGGAGCAAAAATTTGCGGTCACAAGCCTCACGTGTTATTGTTTTTGTTTCTACACTTATAGGAAGAACTCCATTATTGAAAGTGTAATTATCGTGTGCGAATCTCACGTGTTTACATGTCTCTTTGTCACGACCCAACTCCAATACGGGTCACGTGACCGGCCGGTGACGGAATCACCAAGGCCTCCAACACTTTTACCATTCAGAGCATACTAAATAACATATAAAGAGAAACAGCGGAAGCGTCTATTCATACAACTCCAGAGTGTCTATACAACATAGCTAAACATAATTTACAATACCACTTGTCTCAAAACTATACAATGCTCATGTTCTTTTTTACAGACATACTATTTATAACAGCTAACCAAACGACGCATCCGGCCCCCAACCTGCTATTTACAATAACCTGGAAAATTAGAAAAGGTTTTCATAAGCCGAAACTCGGGTGAGAAACGTATACCAAAATTACAAGTTTGACCATGGAAATACCTTACTCAGTAAAACAATTCAAGAACCAAGCAACATTTCAAGTATTCTCATCAAATTTTCCAATAACAAGCATTTCAATCCATAAATTCAATTCTTTGGTCCAAAAGATGGACACTTTTCTTCTTCCCTTTCATTTTTGCACATTCAAGCGATAACAACATTCAACGGTATTTTTGCCAGTCGGTTGGGGAGCGACCCCATTGAAGAGTGGTAAGATATCGTTACCAGTGATGCCTGGCTGCATCTCCTACCTTATTACTTCATGCCGCTAGTTTCTTTTCACGTCCCCTAGCGCTCGAGACACCGTTCGAATGATTCACATTATCACAAGCATGTACTAACAAGAAGTAAAATTCCAGTTTCCAAAACATATTGCCATGGTCTAAATCAACTGTAACACGAAAGATTTAATAAACAGGCCATCACATGTATTTTATTCAATGTCACCAATTAAATCAAGTAAGAGGATCAAATTCCACACTTTTCAGCAAAAACAAGCAATGGCATTTTATCCAAAATTCAGAAAAATACATGTAACCAAGGTATACGCAACTCACCAAAAAGATGCGCCTAACAGACCTGGCACCAAGCTAACCCAGGGCGCTGGTACCTATACAAAAATATACCACAGATTACCATTTGTTACAGTTGAACTTAGTTTAATTATTGACTCGAATTTCCTGTTCATTAGCCGTCGGGTCGGCACAAGTATTGTTTACGAAGAATTGGTGGAGTCCCTTAATTAACGTAATAAAACTTCTAAATTAGTCTCCTAAATTAGAGTTAAAGACAGTTGAAGAAATAATGCCTGCAAGCAATTGAATTAAATCTTTTTACGACGGCGAGTTCCGAAGCCGAACCCTTTGCCGGAAGGTGTTTCGCTCGTGTGAAAATTACAATTACAGAAAGGTTCAGGTATGATGAGTGCGAGGACAAAGAGTTGTACAGTGGGGATTGAGGGGTAAGGAAATGGCTGAGGTATTGTAGCGATGGCCGGCAGCCATGGTTGCCGTTTCCCAGCGATATGTGCATCAAGCGTGGGTGAGTTTTAAGAAATTTTGCTCCAAATCTACTTCCTCTATCATAACAGTACACATATCTCTTCCTACTAACTGTAAAATAGATTAATATGTGAGAAATATTACCTATTGAAACCGTAGAAATCCTCCGGAGAGCAAACAGAATGGTAGGCGGTGTGGAGGTGGATTTTGGTAGGAGGAAGTATAGACTATTCTCCTTTTATATTTGTTTTTCTCGTTTAAAAAAATAACTACCCATGTTGGACACATATATACATGTATATCGGTGGGGTAAAGAAAGAAGCAGGTGGAGGTAATTACACCTGTAACTCCTATGCACTACTGCGAGACACGTAGTGCGGTGAATCAATTGTCACGATTTCGGTCCGTACGCGTTCGGATTTCAGTCTCCGAAAAATTCCAAAAATTCAACACAGTCTAATAATAATTTAAGGGTTAACGTGGCGGTGTCGAATTTTTAAAGTGAAATCCCAACATTGCGTAACTCCTACAGTGTGTCGGGTTCCTATTCGGACCACGTGACTAAACTCTTTTTTTTTTTTTTTAAAGAAAAGGGTCAGGACTTTACACTCTTGACTGTGACAAATTACACCTGACCGTGTGGAATTACAACTGGCCAAAAATTATAGAAAATTTGATTACCATTCGCGAATTTCGTGTGTTTACAGCTTCTTGGATGCGATGAATTACACCTGACCGCTTATAATTACACTTGGCCGCGTGTAATTACAACTGACCGTCAATTATTGAAAACGTGATTATCATTCGCGAATCTCGTGTGTTTACATTCATCTTGGCCGCGACGAACTATACTTGGCTGCTTATAATTACAACTAGCCGCCACTTATTGAAAGCGCGATTATCATTCGCAAATCTCATGTGTTCACATTCGTATTGGTCGCGGCGAACTCCACTTGGCCGCTTATAATTATACTTGGCCGCGTGTAATTACAAATGACCGCCAATTATAGAAAGCGGGATTACCATTCGCAAATTTTGTGTGTTGGCCGCTAAGAACTACACTTGGCCGCTTATAATTACACTTAGCCGCGCATAATTACAAATGGCCGCTAATTATTGAAAGCGCTATTACCATTCGCGAATCTCATGTGTTTACATGTGTCTTGGCCGCGATGAACTACACATGGCCGCTTATAATTACACTTAAACGCTTTTAATTACATTTGGCCGCTAATTATTGAAAGCCATTCACGAATCTCATTTGTTTACATGCGTCTTGACCGCGACGAACTACACTTGACCGCTTATAATTACTCTTGGACGCTTATAATTACATTTGGCCGCTAATTAATGAAAGCGCAATTACCATTTGCGAATCTCATGGGTTTACATGCGTCTTGGCCGCGACAAACTACGCCTGGCCGCATGTAATTACAAATGTTTCATCACTTTGAGAGCACAACACACAACCAGGATCAATCGTCATCCGCCGTCTATAAAGTCTCTCTTTTGTAGCTTACCTCTTCAAGCAAACTAACCATAAAATGAACGACCACCTTCAAACACTGCTGAAAAACTACACTATTGAAGCCAGTTGAACTGTCCCTCCTCTATGCCTAAGAGCCTTCCAAGTGTGCTTGCTTAGTATTGTATTTGCCAGTAGGGGAAATAAACCATATAGCTTCTTCTTCCTTGGCCCTTTGAGGTCGAATTGAACTAGGAATTGAATTTTGAATCTGTTGAATCATGGAGGATTTTGGTATTGGCCAATTCCATTCTCCTTCAATTCCATTCTCCTTCTTGATATTAAAGAGTTGATGATGCAGCGCAACCTCCTTTTACGAAACTATTTGCAAGAAGAGATCACGAACTTGCTTATGTTAAAGATTCTCTCTTTGAAACGTAAACACAAATAGATATGAACTAGAGGTATTCCCTCTTTGAATACACGATAATGAGATAAATCTCGTTTTTCTTTAATTCAGTAACAACTCTCTTAGCCCGAAGGCTTACAACTTATTATATAGGAAAAAACTCTAACCCTAATTGATTCGTCTGAAAGGAAGCAAAATCAATTAATTAACAAAAATTACTAAAAACACAAAATTCTACTTTGACTAGGAAATCAAATATTAGAAAGAAGGGATACCTAAAGAATCATCCTCAAAACCCACTCTCTTTAAGTTTTCATCCTGCTCAATTTTAGCACTTATGTTTGTGGGCACACGCCCCAAGAAATCGCCCGATTTTTGGTTTGCAAGGAATAAATTTGTTTGGGGGCGGCCCTCTTAGAAAATAGCGCGGCGAAACGCTTCGATTCAGAGTCGCCACTCGGGTTTTAGCGGTGAGGCACCCAAGGAACCGAACTCGAGAACGCTTGCTACGTTTTGCTTTGATTTGAAAAAGGTTTGATTTGATTTGAAGAGGCGTAGACTGGTTCGTCGTCACCTTCGATATCTGAGGTTCGGGAGCCAGGTTACGAGAGGGGAAGGGTTTTATGGCACCCCTCTCGCCCAATCCGGAGATCGGTCTCTACTCGGGCATTTTATAAAAACATTTGCATTTTTCTCTCATTTGATCATTTTTAGCCAGTTAGGGCGGGGGAACAGTTAATGGGGGTTAAAACTGTAACAAGTTGCAGTTTATATGACAAAATGTTTATGGATGATGATTTGTTTGCTTGAATTAAATTAAACGTAAGAGCATAGATTGAGAACAAACACTGCAAAGAGTTCAACGGGATGATGTACGCTGCTCGTCGGGTGCGTGAGCAGGCGACATGCTGGCACGCAATGGCCAAGCCACTGCACGCCAACACACCCTGCGCACGCCACCTCAAAGCTGGCGCACACTACCCTATCAATTTCTTACAGTTCTTACTCTCAATTCTCTGGGCTCTGGAATGGACCAGTGCACACCCAGGACAAACCACGCAGTTTATAATATAGCTTAAGTGCATGTACAGACATGAGAAATGGCTAAGAGCCAGGAAAACAGCAAAGCAAACCCCATAAACAGAGTGGGGAGGAACAGGAGGCCAAGATTGAACTGTGATGTAAGGGCCAGGCACTGGTCCGTGACAAGCGTGCCGTACGCCACCCCATGGAGACCGTACGCCAGGCTTGCGTACTAACCAGTGTTTGGCTTTACATCATCTGGGCTCTGGAATATAACCAGAAATACCCCAGAGGCCTAGAAAGAGGAAAAGGTACAAGTATTGAAAGCTACATTTGAACAATTCTAAAATACAGAAAGCAATAAACTGGTTATTAGCATGCTAGAAGGTGATGACATAAAAGGAAGTAAGCAATAAATGGATACTCCATGATCCCCACGCCAGCTGTGCACATACAGCCAAAGGTGGCGTACGGCCAGATGAAGCTGGAGTGCGCCACAGTTTGTCCTCCACGACTGATTTATTTTACCAGAGAGGGGTCTGGACTAGTATCAGTTACTAGCCAGAACCCTTCTGGTTCCCCTCAGGAACTGAAAACAGAAAGCAACACAAAGGTGGTATACCTTTGGTGCAAGAGATGGAAAGATGGTTGTGAGCTTTGGAGGTTGAAGATGGAGGGTGTGTAATGACTGATCAGTGGTGTGAGGTGCCCCTCTTACCCTTACTCTTTTAATGGAGAAGAGAGAACAAGAGAAAGAAGAGGGGGAAGAGCTTGGGTTAATGAATGTGCTAACCCCTTGCAAATGAATGCAAGGGGGGTATTTATGGTGGAGAGAGGCTGAGACCAGGGGCTGGTCAGCTGGGGTTAGGGGTTTGGTTAGGTTAGAGGGAGCCTCCATGCATTAAATGCATAGGACTAGCCTTGATGGGGTGTGTAGGAGAGAGAGGGGGACGGCCCTGCAGGATGCAATGATCAAGAGGCTCTACACTGTATTGGGTTGGTTACAAAGTCTCGAGCATGTGACAGAAAAGCGGTGATTTGACCGGCCTTGACCGTGCGTACGCCACCTACATGCCGCCGTGCGCCAGGTCAAACTCAGTCAACGGTCGATGTCCGACACGTGGCACTTTCCTGGTGCACGCTAAGTAGGAGCTGGCGTAAGCAAGGTTCGGTTTTACTAAGACTTATTTGGCTCTGGATTTGAAGGGTTTGAAGGGGTTTGAAAGAGGAGAATTCAACACTCAAAGCTCATTACCTTCCATCGACCTCGAAGAGTTTTTCGACTGTTTATCATCATTGGGGTAACAAAAAGACCGCAAACGTGCTGATCTAGATAGTCCAGAATAGGGTGTCTACAATGTTTTCATCCCCACTCTTTTTTAATCCAAAGATGCCCATATATAACCGAAAGTTGGGATGAAATCATAAGATTTCAAATCCCAGCAATAAATTAGGCCCATGAATTACTCCTCCCATCCTTGTCTAATCCCCACAAAATGGAAACCTCATTAGAAATTTGAATATTTCTATAATGGGTTTTGGAATTCATAAATGGACATGAGTTTGAACACCTCGTCGCCCATAACCACCACAAATCTGTCCCCATCCCACCACGCATCCTCGTCGATGTCCTCCGTATCCCATCACCATCCCTCTCATCTCCTTCTCTACACGCTGCATCCATGTCACCATCCTGGAATCCCACCCTCCACCGGAAACAGCTTCTCTAAATCCAGACCGAAGTGGAAGGTCAAGAGGAGAGAGATGAGGTTGGTGGTTTGTTGTGAGGCCACCGGCGGGGCTGCCGTTGTGGAGAATGAAGTCCCCGAGCATGAGTACCAAGCCGAGGTGGGTTTTAACCTCTCTTTTTCTTTTTCTTTTTTCCGTTCCTTTTGGTCTGGATATTTCATGGTTTTGGGTTATTTGGGTTTGTGTATGTGTCTGATTGCTTATTCAAGGGTGCAAACGAGTCGATCCGAGCTTCATCGTGTTCGAGTTTGAAAGAGTTCGTGTTTCAGGTTAACCCACCCAAACATTGTTGCCACGGTCGAGTTTGAAAGAGTTCGTGTTGGATTTGTTGTTTGGAAGCACGTCATGATGTAAAATATGGCATGTTTCCCAAATGAATTTGATTTTCAATTGTGTGGGTTATATTTCATGATTTCAATGATAATCTTTTGGGAGTATGTCATGTTTGTTAAATAGGTTTCAAGCTAGATGAGGAATAGTCATGAAACGTTGGAATTATGATGGTAATTTAACCACGTAATACTTGTTTTGATGGTAATTTAACCATGGTTCATGAAATTAAAAATATGACCTTTGTGGATAAGCAATTTAGCATGATCAATACATGCAAAAAATATGGTCAACTTATCATGTTATATACCCTAATACCAGTTTTGATGGAAAATAGTCCATTTTTCATTAAATAAGGTTGCGAACCATAATTCATTGTCAAGTGGTGCAACTTGATGGTCAATTGAAATGGGGACAACAGACAAATTTGTTTCATGGTAAATGATGCAAATAATTTACCGTGAAAATTAAAACCGTCATAAGTGCAGTGAGGAGAAAAGCAAAATCTACTTAGACGTAAAACAGCATGGATACATTAATTTCTTTTTCATGATTCGAATAGGCATTTCATGCTAATAGTGCAAATGATTTAACATGAAATGGATATAATAAAAAAATCCGTTTCGTGGTCAATGATACAAACAATTTACCATGCAACTAAAACCGGGTTGAACTTAAGATAACGTCCGCACTAAAGGGAACGCGAAATTAGTGGGATTTGTTGGAATATTTGAAATTTTGAAAATCTTCCTCTCTTCCCCTCTTATATCTCACCTAATTGCGTATACTTCCATATTCATCCGAATCCCACAAATTTAGGAAACAGTTAAAGTAACTCTCTCTCTCTCTCTCTCTCTCTCTCTCTCTACATATATATATATGTATGTATTATAAAATAGTGTAAAAGGGTAATAAGGGTAATTTACATAATGGAAGGATGAAAACATAAGTATAAAAAATGGAAGGGATGAATTCTTACATGGCATGGATAAAGAAGATGAATATTTAAATATTCCTAGAAGGGAATATAAGGTTGCCAAAATAAGAGACAACTAAAATGGAATTTCCTAACAAAATAATAAACTCAAAATAATGCGTAATTAATTTATATTCTTCATTTTTCTGTTTTGCATCATTTTCCGTGTCTTGAAGAAACTCGTCCTCGAGTTTATACAGTTGAATACGCCGAAACTTATCTGCATCAAACTTGTTCTTCAAATTAATTTTTTCGACCCCAAACCGTAGAGACGAGTCTTGAAAAATAAAAGCAAAATTGTTTGTCACAACTTGTTCTAACTACGCAATCCAACAATTCTTCTTTATAGTACCTTCAAGAAAATTCCAAAAAGGATCAACAAATTTATTACGTCGGTCAACTTCACCATCTTTGAGCATGGTAACAACTTCTTTTTGTATTATTTTTTTATTTTCTCCTTTTGTAATTTTTTCCACCGGTTCTTCGTCAAAAACTGGTGGTTTACTCCAATCCACAATTGGATATGGAATAATATTTGACATGAATGGCCACTCAATGGTAGCTTCATTCACCATTGTCCTCCCCCTTGTCTGATGATTACCAACCAAAGGTTTGGTGATAGAAACATCATCCGACACTTCCTCCTCTTTCGGAAACCGAGGTTGAACCGGACGACAGTGAGGTGGGTTTCCACCAACAGACAAGGCAACAATCTGATCGGTCAGCGCTCCAAACGCCTCCTCCATCTGCTGCTCAAGTTGTTGAAACTTCTCCTCCATTCGAGCATCTCGAGCAGCATCATCTCGCTCATAGACTTCATCAACATAAACTGTATGACCTCTTCTTCCACCTTGACCTCCAGCACGTCCTTCGGCCATAGTCAGGATTGAAACGAGAGCTCTGATACCAACTGATGCAGCGCAACCTTCTTTTATGAAACTATTTGCAAGAAGAGATCACGAACTTACTTATGTTAAAGATTCTCTCTTTGAAACATAAACACAAATAGGTGTGAACTAGAGGTACTCTCTCTTCGAACACACGATAATGAGATAAATCTCGTTTTTCTTTAATTCAATGACAACTATCTTAGCCCGAAGGCTTACAACTTATTATATAGAAAAAAACTCTAACCCTAATTGATTCATCCGAAAAGGAAGCAAAATCAATTAATTAACAAAAATTACCAAAAAATTCTACTTTGACTAGGAAATCTAATATTAGAAAGAAATATAAGGTTGCCAAAACAAAAGACAACTAAAACGGAATTTCCTAACAAAATAATAAACTCAAAATAATGCGTAATTAATTTATATTCTTCATTTTTTTGTTCTGCATTAGTTGATTGGCTAGGTTTCTTCGATTGGTGATTGCTTAGCATATCCAGAACTCTCGAAATGATTTTATTTTTAGGGGGTTACTATAAACCCTTTGGACACCATGGGCAGAGTATGGGCAGTCCATATTGGACACCATGGGCAGAGTATGGGCAGCCCATATGGAGTTTCTTAATTTCTCGGTGATTCCTTCTGTCCCTATGGCTAACCTTAGCGAAGGGCCTGAAAACTCTTCGTGGAAGGATCTAGACTTTATAATTCTCTCAAAATCAACCATCATGTTGCTGTGGAAAAATATGGATTTGCGAGGATGGTGGTGGTAGTGGTGGGGAACCAAGAGGGGAAGCTGGTGGATGGATTAACCAAGCAGGTGAAGTTTGCCTCAAGTTTTTGAAGGGGGAGGCTTTGGCAATTAGGCAAGCGTGTTTACTTGTTAAAGCAATGGAGATCAACCAAGCGGCGATAGAATCGGATACAAGCAGGCGATTATGCTTAGCATTTTTGAATCAGTCCCTCCATGGGAAGTAGCAGCTATAATTATGGATTTCAGAGATTTGGCTCAAATGCAGGGGATTTCTTTTGACTTGGTTAGAAGATCGGTAAATCGGTCCCTGTGTGCAACGTTACTTTTCGTGCTTCGGTGACAGCTGAGAAGTCCTTGTCACTAAGGCTGCAAGATTTACCCACCTTGAACACTTTATTTGTTGGGGCTGCAATCTGTGCAGGTTGGGAAACAGATTCGGCTAATCCCAGAGCAAGCCGCAAGTCCTCCCACATAAAAATTTGCGCTGAAATGGCGCAGCGGATTTTTACAAGCCACAACACCGACAATCTTGGTTAGTTACAAACTTTTGTTGATGTTTGAGGAGAAATGCGGTAGGATACAAGGATTGGACCATTGAAGGGCCTTTCATCGAAAACATAGGTGCACTAATGGTGCCCGGTGAAACTACTTGCAGATCAATAAAAATGGATAGTCGAAGATGCTTAACTACAAGAGGATTCTGATAGAATTCTACAAAATAGATTGTATCTTGGTTTGGGTGGCAAGGTTGTGGTGGTGGAGGAAGGGGAGGATGAGGAGACAAGTCAAGGTTGATGAGGAGTGAGTGAGACGGAGGAGAAGAGGCATGGTGGATG
>BPLS01026241.1:0-16529 GCA_019656275.1 Rhododendron kiyosumense
CGAATAATAAAATAACTTTTTATTCCATAAAATTCAGAGTTATTACAACCTATCCCCCTTAAACAATTTCGTTCTCGAAATTAGGTGCACGCTAGGATTCAAACAGGTGAGGGTATTTCATCTTCATGGTTTCCTCTCTTTCCCAAGTAGTCTCTCCAGCTCCACGATACTTCCATAGAACTCGGACTAACTTGATTGTCTTGTTACGGATAGTCTTCTCGCTTCGGTCTTGAATTTCAATCGGCTCTTCTTCGTATGTTGCATCTTCCTCGATAGAGATGTCCTCCCAGTTGATAACGTGAGTGGGCAATGCTAGATACTTGCGAAGCATGGACACATGAAACACGTTATGCACTCGATCCAGCTGGGGTGGTAATGCCAAGCGATAAGCAACTTTTTCGATCTTCTCCACGATGTCGAACGGTCCAATGTAGCGCGGGGATAGTTTTCCTTTCTTTCCAAATCTGATGACTCCTTTCTTTGGTCTGATCTTCAGGAACACATGATCTCCCACGACAAAAGACAAGGGTCGGCTCCTTTTATCCGCGTAACTCTTCTGTCGGCTTTGAGCAGTCTGGATCCTTTGTCTAATGGTCTTGACCTTCTCCGTTGTATCTCGCACAATGTCGGGTCCGATCAATCCCGTTTCTCCAGCATCCGTCCAACAGACTGGCGATCGACAGGGTCGTCCGTATAGAGCTTCATATGGTGCCATTCCGATGCTTGCTTGATATCTGTTGTTGTAGGCGAACTCCACCAATGGCAAGTGCTGCTCCCAGCTCCCAGAGAAATCCAAAGCGCAAGCTCTCAGCATATCCTCCAGAGTTTGAATAGTCCTCTCCGTTTGTCCATCTGTTTGAGGGTGAAAGGCTGTGCTAAGCCTTACGTCAGTTCCCATCGCTTTCTGCAATCCTTTCCAAAAGTGTGACACAAAACGTGGGTCTCTGTCAGACACTATCGAGACCGGTACTCCATGAAGGCGTACGATTTCTCGAATGTACAACATGCTTAGTTGCTCCACGTTTTCCGTCATCTTGACAGGCAAAAAGTGTGAAGACTTGGTGAGTCGGTCCACAATCACCCAGATAGCAGTATTGGACTTGGCAGATCTTGGTAATCCAGTGACGAAGTCCATCGAGATATGCTCCCACTTCCACGTCGGTATTGGCAAAGGTTGAAGGTCTCCTCCAGGTTTCTGATGCTCGGCCTTGACTTGCTGGCATACCAAACAGGTAGACACAAATCTCGCAACATCTTGCTTCATTCCTTCCCACCAGTACGTTCTTCGCAGGTCATGATACATCTTTGTACCACCAGGGTGAACTGCAAAGTTCGAATGATGAGTTTCTCGGAGTACGCTTTCACGAAGGGTTCCAACATTGGGCACGAATACCTTCCCTTTGAATTTCAGACTGTTATTCTCCTCGATAGTCCATCCTGGCACCGCCTTTCCTTCTCGGATTCGATGCCGGACGAATTCACAAGTCTGTTCGAAGGTTTGGGCTAGGAGTACTTCCTGATGAAGTGCTGGCTCCGCAATTAGGGCATACAATCGAACATTCCCATTTTCTGATGATGGCCGCAAGTTGAACTCGTTGAGAGTATCAACCATCTCCCATTCCTTGATGGCAGTTTTGACTTTCTGTGCTCTTTCCTTTCGGCTAAGAGCGTCAGCTACCACGTTAGCCTTGCCGTGATGATACTGCATGGTAAACTTGTAGTCTTCCAAATACTCCATCCATCGACGCTGTCTCAAATTCAACTCCTTCTGAGTGAAAAGGTACTTGAGACTCTTGTGGTCGGTAAAAACTTCGAATTGTTCTCCCCACAGATAGTAACGCCACGACTTGAGAGCGAAAACTACCGCAGCCAATTCTAAGTCATGGGTGGGGTTATTCTTCTCGTGCGGTCGGAGTTGTCGAGATCCGTAAGCCACAACCTTCCCATTCTGCATCAGCACGCATCCTAAGCCATCTCTTGACGCATCACAGTAGACAGTGTAATCAATACCACGCTCGGGAATGATAAGAATCGGCGCGCTGGTCAATCTCTTCTTCAGCTCTTGGAAAGATTTCTCACAAGCTTCACTCCAATCTAGCTTCACTCCTTTCTGAGTTAGCCTGGTCATTGGCTTAGCTAAGATTGAGAAGTCTGGTATGAATCTTCGGTAGTAACCAGCCAATCCTAGAAAACTTCTGATCTCAAACACAGAGGTCGGCTGTTTCCATTTCAGCACTGCTTCAACCTTGCTTTCGTCCACAGCAATTCCATCCTTAGATACTACATGCCCCAAGAACTTAACCACTTCAAGCCAAAATTCGCATTTACTGGCCTTAGCGTAAAGTTGGTTATCTCGGAGTATTTGTAGTGCCATTCTAAGATGCTCTTCATGCTCTTCCTTGCTGGCAGAGTAAATCAAGATGTCGTCAATGAACACCACTACAAACTTATCTAAGTAGGGTTGAAAAATCTTGTTCATGAGACACATGAATACTGCTGGAGCATTGGTCAGTCCAAACGGCATTACTACAAACTCGTAGTGGCCATATCTTGTTCGGAAAGCCGTCTTGACAATGTCTTCATCTCGAATCCTTAGCTGATGATATCCTGATCGGAGATCGATTTTGGAAAAACAAGTTGCTCCTCTCAATTGATCAAACAGGTCATCGATCCTGGGCAAAGGATAACGGTTCTTGATCGTGACTTGGTTCAGCTTCCTATAATCGATGCATAGACGAAGCGTTCCTTCCTTCTTCTTCACGAACAGAGCTGGTGCTCCCCAAGGCGATGTGCTGGGCCTAATGAATCCTTTGTCCAGCAGCTCTTGCAACTGAATCTTGAGCTCCCTCAATTCGGCAGGGGCCATTCGGTACGGGGCCATGGAAATTGGAGCGGTTCCAGGCTGCAATTCTATGGAGAAATCTATCTCCCTCGGAGGTGGTAAACCAGGAAGTTCTTCTGGGAAAACATCGGCGTACTCGCAAACGATGTGTGGCAATCCCAGTTCCATCCTGTCAGTTTCTTCCATTTGGAGACTGGCTAGCCATCCAAATAGTTGATTCTGCCACCTAGATCTTCTCGTCATCGAACTCGTCGTTTCTCTATCCCCCTTAAAACGGAAACGAGTCCCTTCTGGGGTGTAAGCCATCACAGTCTTCTGGTGACAATCGACGACTGCTCGATGAGCTGATAGCCAATCCATTCCAAGGATAACGTCGAAGTCTGCCATATCGATTACTCGGAGGTCGCAGGTAAGACGTAGATTTGCTACTTCTATTTCGCACCCTCTACACACTAGACTAACAGCTATACTTCCCCCCAAAGGCGATATTACCCTTGTACTCTTACTTAGGGGTTCTGTTTCTAGTGCTAGAGCAGTTACGCAGGCAGTAGAAATAAACGAATGCGATGCACCAGAGTCAAACAAAGCTTGTACGCAAGTACTATAAAGCAGTAGCGTACCTTGGATCACAGATGGATCCGGCTCTTGTTCCTCGGTTTGCAGCGCAAAGATACGCCCTCCAGCGCCTTGCTGAGCTCCCATGGGCTGCTTTCCCTTATTCTGCCCGCTCTGCTGCTGGGCTGAACCTCCAGGGTTTTGCTTCACAAAGCTGGCCTGCCCGGGCTGCTGAGCCTTCTGGTTTCCGAAGCTTCCAACCTTCTCCTTCTGAGGCTGGGGACACTCACGCTTGTAGTGACCCATAGCTTGGCAGTTGAAGCACTGCACAAATGCCTTGCTTAGGCCAACCCTCTGCGAGTCACCACGGTTTGGCGCAGTGTTCTTCCAGTTCTGGTTGCTTTGCCCCATAGCAAAGTTCTTGGCAGGGTAGGGTCCACGGTTGCTGCTGTTGGAGGTCTGAGTTCGGATCGGTCCGCCAACATTGCCGGTTGCCTTCCTCCAGCGGGTCTTGAAGTCATTCTCCTCACTCTCCAAGCGAAGAGCGCATTGCACCACACCAGAGTAGGTGGGGAAAGCCTGAGCAACCACAGCTCTTCTAGCTGTCGTTAGCCCCCATTCGAATCTTCTCGCTTTCTTGTCCTCGGTTGCAACTGCATCCGGGGCATAGCGGGACAGCTCCTCGAATTTGGCCGCATACTGAGTCACGGTCATCGTTCCTTGCTTGAGGTTGTTGAACTCTTGTTCCTTAGCCAAGCGAATAGGCGTAGGGAAGTACTTGTCAAGGAACAGCGCCTCGAACTGAGCAAACGTCATGGCAGCTATGTCATGCGTTGCCTCCATCAGCTCCCACCAATAGCGGGCTTCTCCTTTCAGCTGGTATGTGGCTAAGGCCACACGGTCTCCATCACGGGTGATCTCCAAGGTGTCCATGATCACCTTGACTTCCTTAAGCCATGCTTCAGCCACGGTCGGGTTGGTATCACCGTTGAAAGTTGGAGGTCGGCGCTTGCAGAACTCGTTCATCGCACGGGTTCTAGTCATAGGCCCTTCATTCGGGTTCGGGTTTTGACGGGCAGCGTTCAAAGCAGTCACAAGTGCTTGCATGACTTGAGCGAGGTCAGGGTTGGGGTTAGGGTTAGAAGAATCACCGGCCTCGTAACCTAGTCCACTCCGTCGGTTCACCATCTATGAACGAAAATTGAAAAGGGGAGGTTTAGTTTTTCAGCTAAACTATTTTCTTTGCTCAAAATGAGAAACAGTCAATAGAATAGTACGCAACGATATTCTTAAAATCAACGGGCTTTTCATAGATAGAAGAAAGTTGCAAGTACAAAATATTGAGTTCTACTATAAAATGACATACGAAACAACTTCCCACTACAAGCTACGATAATCAAACCTACACATCATACTACTTGGTTCTACTAACATAAGTGCTTGAAAGGCAACTTAAGCTTTCGGAACCTTATTCTACTAGCACTCCTACTCCACTAACTCGGTGGGACGACACCAAAGAACTCTCTTAGCTGCATCTTCCACTCTTTCTCCCTCTTCTCGAGCCAACGCTCTCCATCACTACGAACTTTCTCCACATGCTCACGAAGGTGTGGGTCTTGAGGGTCGATGTCCTCGGAGGCAACAGGGGAGAACACAACTATCTCGTACAGCTGCTCGCTAGTCTCGGGATCACGAATCCCTAGGTGAGGTACAGGCGTGAGACTCTCGGGTGCAAGTATGGCCTTGTAGTACAGCAGGTGAGCCACGGTGTACTCGGCAGAGTAATAGCTATCCATATCTACAATAAGGAAAGTTATATATTAGACTTAACAGTGGAAGGCGGAAGTCGAACACAACAAGTAAGCAATATAACAGGAATCACAATAGATAAAACATAGCTTATATTACTTAAACAGCAAGTACATCATAACGGCTTACAAGTTAACGCTTCCTACACCATACTACATACATAGATCCTACCCAATCCGCTTACAACAAAAGATTCTACTACATGCTAGGCTAGCTAGCCTAGAAAAGATGAGGAAACTCAATCCTACAAGCTCCTATGTCTTCCTCAAAAGGTGGTGGTGGCACGTCTCCGGAGTCGGCAGTTATGTCCATGTAGTCGGGCGTAACTACAGCAGGTGGTAGTGCTCCAAAGTCAATGTCTTCCTCATCATCGGAATCCAATCCCATTGGTCCTCCAAACTCCTCGGGATCTTCGTCCTCGGAATCGTCGTCGTCGGATGGCAAGTCGGGGTTTGGTAAGTTCATCAAGTGCTCCCAATCGGCGGCATTGAGCGGCGGGTCATTGAATTCCTCGGGATCTTCTTCCTCGGGGTCTTCCTCTTCATCTTCCACGTTGTTGGGAGGTGCTACTATCATTGGTACGGCATTGATAGGTTCGGCATGGATCGGCTCAATCGGGAGGTGCAAATTGTCGGGAGGTACGAGTTGCACGATGACGGGTACGGCGTCAACCATGTCTTCCTCTTCCTCATTGAGGGGACGGACGAGGGCGCCATGCTCTTGGTAAAAATCGTTGGTATAGGGAAAGGCAAGCGAGAAGTAGGGATCCTCCACGAGTTGATGGGTCATGGACCTCACGGTGCTTGCAAGTCGATGAGATTCGGCTAATAGGTTGACTTGATAAGGGCTTAGAGGCTCCATCTACAATAAAGAAAATTAACTATTAGACTTATGAATAAGGCAAATCAACACGGTTTTATTTATAACATAACTTGGAAACTTTATTTATGGTGCTCATCCTAGTCTTCCTCGTTCTTCAAGCTTCCTCAAGTTGCGGGATTTCCTTCCACGACGGCTTCATTGTTGACGGTCCTTCCTTCCTCGGTAGGTGGCACTATGAGTAGGAAACCAAAGTACTCATAGAATGAGCTTAGGAGGGGAAACATGTGGGGAAACCAAGGGTCTTGCTCGACGGGCATTGGGGTATTCTTTTGGACTCTAATGAAGTCAAGCTGCTCCGCACGCATGTCGGCAATGAAGTTGGGGTCTCCTAAGCATCGGGCTGATAACTTTTCCAAGACATACTCCTCGGGCGACAAGTTGGTTGGGGTGTCCATCTATATGAAAACTTCGTTAGCAACGTTTTGAAAATAGATAGTTTTTAGTAAAAACCATAAGGAAAACGTTTCAGATTTCTACGTTCCACATTCGATCCTTGATTTAAGTCATCATCCAATTGTTCGGGAATTCCCAGCTCGGCGGTACTGCCAATTTCCGCGCCTTGCTTCAATCCGAAGATTGTTTTGACAGAATTCCACCCAATTTGGGACGGTAAACTTGAAAATCAATTCACGTTTGTGCAACGGGCAAAACTAGCTTAAGGTTCTACATGGTTCTACCCAATCTACCCATGGCCGAAGTTTTGAACCTAAAGCTCTGATACCAAGCTGTAACGCCCCTAATTTTAGGTACGTTAATAAAGGAAAATTATTACAGAAATATTGAGTCACTGCTCATTATTACAAACGGCTCACATAGGAGCATTTGAAGTTCAAAAGATAACAAAAGGAAACTAGGAAATCCTAGTCTACGGCTCCTCTTGCTCCTCCAGCCTAGCGAGTTCCTCGGCTCCGTACGCCTCCAAAGTGAATAGGTCGCCCTGTTCATCTATCAAATCTGACATATTATATCGGCGTCGCCACCCATATAATATGCCAGGGTCACCACAAAGGCAACACCATGAGCTACGAAAGCTCAATAGTAAATCCTACCATACTAACATCGATTTCCACATAATAAGTACACACGCAGGGATAAAAGATAATAAGCTAACATGTTTGACGTTCGCTTGTAACTACCGTTGGCGTTTGACTCATCGTTAACCTTTTAATTGTTACACTTTATCAAAAACACCTTTTAACTCACCCAATCTCGATTCCGCCGTTCCGGGCTCTCGAGTATCCTCACAATGGTTCCGCCGCACCGGGTTCCCATTGGCACACAAGCATTGGTTCCGTAACGCGGATACCAAGCCAAACACACCCAACCTCGATTTCGCCGTTCCGGATTCTCGAGTATCCTCACAATGGTTCCGCCGCACCGGGTTCCCATTGGCACACACACACACTTACGTAATACCCTTGAAATAGTCATTACGTAGTTTCAAAGATATTTTCCAACCGGGAAAACACAACAACCTTGTTAAACACACCCTAGGTGCCATGTTTCTACTTCTTGGTTTTCGTGTCACGTTTGCATGCGAGACTCCGCGTGTGAGACTTTTTACAAACAACATGCATTATTTCAACTTCGAAATGGTAAAACAACAACATATAAGCCATGTAGCATACTTGAATACTAAAAACAACATAGACATGCATTTTTACTTTTCAAACAACAAACAAGCCATTTTTAAAGTGAGATCACAACTTCTTTACAAAATCAAAGTAAGCTTTTGAAAACTAGTCAAGATTACTACCAATTAGATAGAAAATAGTTAGGATTAACTACAATAGATAGAATTCACTACCGTTCTCCTTGGCGGTGGCTTGGACGTCGGGGTGATTTCGGCAGCGTAACGGCGCTCCGATTGCTTCGAAAGGAAAAGTTTTGGAAAACTTTCCCTAGAAACAACCTAACTAACTGCTACTACTCTACTTTGAGAGCCGTCGGGTGGTTTTGGAAGCGGCTCGGGGGTTTCACTCAAGAACTCACAAAACAAAGAGAAACTTTGAATAAAAGACTAAGAACTTGGAATTTCTAGAGAGAAGGAGGAGCAATTGCTTTGAGGTGTGATTTTCAAAGAAGGAATGAGCTTCTATTTATAGGCCAAGGGGTGCCCCTCTCTCTCATATGGCCGGCCCTCTCTCTCTCCCAATTCCCCAATTTTTAACTCCAACAAATCCAACTTTGAAGCATAAATTAAGGAGAAAATCCTAGGCTTGCATGGCTAGGTTAGTACTAGATTGGATTCTTGGACTAAATGGAAGGATGAGATGAGATTGGTACATGATCAAAGGGTTGAGGAAATTCCAATTTAAATGGAAATATCAATGGAAAATCAATGGAAAATCCTAGCTTGTAAGGCTATGGTGTACCTTGGAGAGATCTTGCATCCAATTGGAGGGTTGAGATGAGAATTGTACACCATCCAATGGTTGAGAAGCTTGCTAGGTGAATATGGGAGTACAAAGGTGTAAGGATTTGAATTTGGAAGAAAATATATGCAAGGATTTGAAGTACACATCAAAATTCAATTCAAGACTTACATCAAATCTTCCATCTCTCTCCTTCCTCTCTCTCCTCTCTCCCTTCTCTCTCTCTCTCGGCCTCTCTCTCTCTCTCTCTCCTCTCTTGCATGGTACAAGCATATATATGTATATATATATGTCATACAAGTTGTAAGAAAATCAAATAAACAATTAGTTTAAGGGTACTTTGAAATCCAAGGTAGAATAAAGTCTAGGATTCACTTCCACCAACTAATTAAATACTAGGGTACCATAGGCATTATAATAATCCTCCTATGTACAATACATATATACACATATATATGTATATATAAAAGTAGTAAAAATCCCATTAAAGAATAATTAAAGGGTACTTTGGTCACTATTTACTTTTGATTAAAGTAATAGTACTTTTTCCCCAAATTAAGGAAAGTAATTAATTAGATGATCTAATGGCACTTAGGAAGATTAACCTCTTTATCCAATGGACAAAGCTTCCCCTAACATCTATTATCCAATGGATAATAGTTATTAGGCCAAAGAAAATATTAAAGTAATTTAAAAGTACCATAAAGTAAGTTTACTTTTTAATATAAACAATTGGGATTCTATTACCCAATGGATAATAATCCCCCTAACCATTATTGTCCAATGGTCAAAGAAATAATCCAAATTGATTAAAAGAAAAAGAATATCAAAATATAAAGTCTAGGGTCCAAAAGGTTCAAAAGTTCCAACGAGGGGCAAAACGGTCATTTTGCCAAGACTAGGGAACTTTTCGGTTTAGTTACCCTAACCGGATAGTTAGATACTAACTATGCCTGTTAAGTAGGACTAAAGCGAAAGAATTGAAACTTGAGGGACCAAAGTGCAATTATGGCAAAATTCAAGAATTTACGAAATTCAAGCGATTAAAATAAATAACTCGAATAATAAAATAACTTTTTATTCCATAAAATTCAGAGTTATTACATTGCTGGGTATGAGAGCGAGGAGTTGGCCGACTGATTGGATGATTTGTTGCTTGGATGATGTGGTGATGATCCGATAGAGAGTCGGTGGTGTTAGAAATTCCCCTTACTTGGTCGGGGTCTTGGTTGGTTGACATGCCAACTATCCTATCATTTATTTTATTTGTCTTGTTTTATTCCGTTTCATAGATTAGCTTTGCACATTGTTAGTTAGTAGTTGGTTGTTGGTTTGGCCGGTTTGGCCTTGACTTGGTTCACTTTATGTGTCGGCGGCGGTCACTCGGGTAGTAACCAAACTAGAAATAGACCGTCGCCTACTTTCGCTAACCTGTTCTTTGAAACCAAGGTCATTATAAGCTTAACAAGACCTTAGTTGATCTTTCATGCGTTTGGATTCCATTTTGATTGACTGTTTGATGGTTGCATAATTAGTTAATGGCATGCTTTCCTTTCGTTGTCCAAATTTCATCTGCTTGAGTTTAATTCTGTTGAATAAGTGCTGTAGTTCCTTGAAGCATAGTAGTTCTTATTCACTTTTGCCTGTTTATCAAGCACTATTTCGGTGGATATGGTTTAAGTCTGAATTCTCAAAGTTTTGTGTCCCGTATCCTCCTATTGTTCGAGGACACAAACTTTTTAGCTTGCTCTCTAACTTGCTTGTTACTTAGCCTGTTTAATTGGATGCTAAAATTGTGAGTTGTAGGAATGAAATAAAAAGCCGGATAGTTGAACTCTTGCTGGTTGGTAATGTTGAGCATGTTCTAAGTTGTGAAATGCGGAAAGATTGCGTAGTAGCTTGTTTTCAAAATTTTTTTATTTTGTTTGCTAGGGACTAGCAAACCCTAAGTTGGGGGGCGTGATAAGCACCCGGAAATGGAATATAGGGTGCGCTAGTAACTAGGCTTAGTGTTAATTTAAGTGCTAATTAGTTGTTTTTAATGATTTTTGCTCGTAGAATGTTTTGGTGTTGTTTTGCAGGCGAATCGCCTAAGAAGGAGCTTTAAAGGCCTAGAGCGTGGCTAAGGCTTGGCCAAGGCACGGCCAAGGCGTAGCCCGGGCAGAAGAGCAACGGCCAAGGCGTGGCCAAGGCTGAATCAAGCATGGCCCGAGCAAGACAGCAGCAGCAAGCTAGGCCCCTATCGAGCTCGGCATCGATGGGAAGAAAGGCATTGCATCGATGCCGAGGCCCATTGCAGCCAAACCCCTTAACAACTTCGGCATCGATGGGAGAAATGGCATGCCATCGATGCCGAGCCCCTTAGTGGCCAGCATATGGCCGTGGCCAGCGATGCCGAGCGCAATAGTGGAGCATCTTCAGAGCATATTCCGAGCGGGGAATAAAAGGCATGATGTAATGAGATCCAAAACAAGTAGTAGGACGTTTTTTTGGTGTAATTCTAGATCTAGGATAGATTTACTTGCATTTTAATAGTGTTCTTGAGTGTTCTTGCTTTTCAGCCCTTCAATATTTAATTTTCTGTCTTAATTAGTTAGTTTTTGATGTTGTCGCTTTAATTAAAGTTGTTGCTTTATTCCCGATCTATCTTAATCTCTAGTTTAATTCTAGTCTTGTCTTTTCAATTATGCTTACTCAATTTTCGCTTGCTCGTATCTTCGTAGATATGCGTGAGTAGTTTTAAGGGTTGGGTCATGGGATGATTAGCATCCCATGGCTCGGGCGAAAATTGCATTTTTTCACCAATAATGCTTTAATTTCTAGATTTGAAAATTAATGTGGGGTTCGGATTCATTTGGGGAATTACCGAGGTGTTAACCTCTTTGATCATGTGTAGGTAGGAGCATAGACTACCTACCACACATGATGCTTAGAGCTCTGTCGCTCGAGGGGTTTACCAAATGAGTTCTAGAGCTAGCTTGATAATCGAATCTCTTTTTCCCGATTTTGATACCTACAATTGTGTATTTTAAATCGCGTGAATTGGTGAAAAATGTGATTTAGCCCAAGTCATGAGTGCTAGGATTCCTAGACCTAACCTATCTTTTTCCCAGTTTATTCGCTTTTAATTTAGCCATTCAAATTCCACCGTTCAAAGTAAAACCAAGTTGACTGGCTAAAAGTCGAAAACCTTACTTGCATCTACAAATCCGAGGCGAGCCATAAACTAATTCCCTTGGGTACGATCTCGGACTTCTCCGGATTATTCTGCTTCATCGATATTCAAACCCTACGCTAGGGGTAATATTCTTCAACACGGAAGATATCGAAGCATCTATCGTTGGTGTCCAAGGCTTCAGAGTTTCTCCTACGCGACTCATCGTAGACCGTGTCTCCATTTTCCACTTACAAAACAACCTTTCAAAAATATTTGCATTGGCTCCGTACCGCGGATAACCAAGCCTTTCAAAATCTTTAGCATTGACTCCGTACCGCGGATAACCAAGCCATACACACCCAACCTCGGTTCCGCCGTTCCGGGTTCCCGAGTATCCTCACAATGGTTCCGCCGCACCGGGTTCCCATTGGCACACACAAAACTTGCATTGGCTCCTCTCCACGGATAACCAAGCCATATTACCGATGAGGCTACCACGTCCGGCCCTATTGGCAATCTTCACAAAGGGCTACCAAGTCCGGCCACATTGTGGTTTTCACAACCCACGCAATGGGCTACCAAGTCCGGCCACATTACGAGTTTTCGTTCACACAACGGGCTACCAAGTCCGGCCACGTTGCGGTTTTCATAACCCACACGACGGGCTACCAAGTCCGGCCACATCGCGGTTTCAAAACACATCTCTCTTGTTAAACACACCCTAGGTGCCATGTTTCTAACTTCCTCGGTTTTCGTGTCACGTTCTCATGCAAGACTCCGCGTGTGAGACTTTTCATACAAACATGCATTTAATCAAAGCCTTGAAATTAACACAACAAGATCATCCAACTCTAGGTACATAGATAGCATGCTTGAAACATCTTGAAAGTAAAACATGCATTTTCAATTCAAAAGATAACCTTATCTTACTTTAGTAGAACGATCAAAGTTACATCCAAAACATCATACAACTTATACAAACATAGAGTTGAAATGTAAAATTACTTTATACTTAAAAAATAGATAGGGATAACTACCTTGATCCGAAACTAGTCGGGGCCGAATAAGCAAGTTGGAAAATCCTACAGGGGTGAATCTGGACAGAACTTCGGATGGCAGTAACTCGGTCAATCTTTGGCCGAATAGAGTCGTTCCTGGGTTGAAATCGAAGATCTCAAAACCCTCTACAACTCTCGTGAAGGAAGTTAATCCTAGAAACGAACTTAGGTTGGAGAAAAATGGGGATAAACGAAGTGACAGTAAGCTGTCCAGAAATGAAAATCCAGAATTTTCACTGAACTTTGGATGACAATAACTTTGTCATTTCTTATCCGATTGGGGTGATTCTTGAGCCTAACTTCAAGGTTTCGAAGTGCTCTACAACTTTCCAGAAGGAAGTTGGTCCTAAAAACTACTCTAAGCAGGAGAAAACGGATGATTTCCGACTGGACAGTAGGCTGCCCAGAAAATCAGAAATGATTTTCTAGAGAGAAGGAAGAGCAAATGCTTTGAGGTGTGAGTTGAAAGGTTTAGAATGGCCTTCTATTTATACGCAAAGCCTTGGCCCTCTCCTCTCTCTCTCTCTAAGTCTCACCTTGACACTTGGCATGAATCTTGGATGATCAAAGGCAAATCCCTAGGCTTGCATGGCTAGGATTTGATCTTGGAACTAATTTGTGGTGGAGATGAGATTGGTACAAGATCCAAGGGTCTAACAATTGCAAGGTGTACAAAGGAGTACAATGGAGGTTAATGGAGGGTTAATTACTTAGCTAGGAAGAAATATACACCAAGATATGAAGTACAAGGAAAATCAAGGTGAGTACAACTAACCCTCTTTCTTCCTTCCTCTCTCTCTCTCTCTCTCTTTCTCCCTCTCTCTCTCTCTCACGGTTCTCTTTCTCTCCCTCTCTTGCTCTCTCAAGTACATATATATATGCATACAATGCACAAGAATAATAAACAAAGGGTACTTTTGTACCAAGGATCAAAAGTAGACTTAAAAGGCTAGGATTTCCTCAACAAACTAATAAATAGGCATATGATACTCTAGGAAATTTTTAACCATCTAAGTACTAATATATATATACACATATACCAAATGATTTTGGAAGATCAAAACCCTAACATAAAATAAGTAAAAGGGTACTTATGAAATCTTAAGCCTTTAAACCAAATAATAGTACTTACCCCACATGGGTTTAAAGGAAAAGATTAAACTAATCAGCCCATGTACTTGGGTGGAAGAACAACCTATTATCCAATGGGTAATAAATCCCCTAACTTCTATTGTCCAATGGACAATAGTGATTTGGCAACTTTTATTTTAAAATAGTATGTACCATGTCACATGGGGATTTAAGAAAAAGGTTAAATTAATAATCCCATGTACTATGTGAAAGATTTAACCTTTTACCCAATGGATAATAACCACCCTAACTTTTATTATCCAATGGATAATAGTTGCTAGGGAGATTATATAATAAAATAATCCAAAAAGGTACTTTAAAGTAATCAAAAAGTTACTTTTTAATAAAGACTAGTACTTTAACCAAGTAAACATTTAATATAAACAATTGGGGTTCTATTATCCAATGGATAATAGTTTCCCAACATTTATTGTCCAATGGACAAAGAATAAAACCAAAAATATTTAAAAGAAAATGAATAATCAATTCTTGTTCTAGGGTTCAAAATGTTCAAAAGGTTCAAGGGGGGGCAAAACGGTCATTTTGCGGTTAGGGAAAAGTAACTAGATAACTTCCTAGCTCGGTTTCTCCAACAAGTCGGTTAGAAACTAACTAAGCTTGCCAAATGGGCTAAAGCGCAAAGAAATCAAATTTGAAGGGCAAAAACGTAATTATGGCAAATTATAGAACTTTAAAAGTAAATTCAAGTAATAAAAATAAAATTCAAATATTTAACGAAATTTTTAACGACCGAAAATCAGGGTCGTTACATTAATGGCCAAGAACACATCAAATCTCCCTCCCTATCTCTCTCCCAACCGGCCCCCCCTCTCTTCTCTCTCCCTCCATTCGGCTCTCTCTCTCTCCCTCTCTCCTCTCTTGCTTTCTCAAGTACAATATATATATATATATATACATACATATATGCATGTGATATATTGTAAGAAAAATGAATAAAAAGTACTACTTTTGGTACTAAAGATCAAAAGTAGTCTTTAGGTCTAGATTTCCTATGAAACTAACAAATTTAACACATGGTACTTAAGGCATTAATTTAATCCACCATGTACTAGAATAATATATACTTGTATACACATGTACAATTGGTGATTCAAAATCCCAATAAAAAATAACAAAGGGGTACTTTAGGAATATTGGTACCATGTACCTTCTTAATAAAATACTAAGTACTTTGCCACATGAGCTTAAGAAAAAGTTTAATTTAATAATCCCAATGGTACCTTGAAAGATTCACCCTTTTATCCATTGGGTAAAAATTCCCCTAACTTCTATTATCCAATGGATAATAGTTATTAGGTCACTTTTAATATTAAAATAATCAAAAAGTACTTTAAAGTAATTAAAAAGTCAATTTTTTTAATATCCTTAGTACTTTGAGTAAGTATACATTTAATATAAACAATGGGGTTCTATTATCCAATGGATAATAGTTTTCCTAACATTTATTGTCCAATGGACAAAGAATAAAACTAATTTAATTAAAAGAAAAAGAATATTCAATTCTTAGTCTAGAGTTCAAAAGTTCCAATGAGGGGCAAAACGGTCATTTTACAGTGACTAGAAGGCTTCCTAGTTTAGTTTCCCTAACCGGATGGTTAGAAGCTAACTAAGCTTGCTAAATAGGACTAAAGCGCAAGAAACGAAAGTTCAAGGGCAAAAGTGCAATTATGACAAATTACAGGAATTAAAGTAATTCAAGCAATTAAAATTAATAACTCGAATAAGAAAATAAATTTCTATTTATTGAAATTCAGAGTTATTACAGTTCATGCCAATCTCTTGCGGATTGAATGGTCTTTTCCAAAATAGCTTTGATCGTTTTGTTAGCTGCTTCTACAGTTCCGTTGGTCTGCGGTCGATAGGTTGTTGACTTGTGTACTTGTATTTGAAACTCATCCAAGACTTCTGTGGCTCGTCCTTTAAAGTGAACCCCATTGCCAGACACGAATACTTGAGGGACCCTATATCGGTAGATGACATTTTGCTTAATGAAGTGGGCAACTTGAACCACGGTTAAAGTGGCATACGAAGCGGCCTCAACCCATTTTGTGAAGTAGTCTACAGCTACCAGGATGAACTTATGACCATTTGAGGCAGCGGGCACAATCCTTTCGATGACGTCAATTCCCCATACTGAGAAAGTCCATGGCGAGGTCATTTGATGCAACTCAGATGGCGGAACGTGGGTTAGATTGGCATGGACCTAGCACTTGTGGCATCGCCGCACATATTCGACACATTCTATCTCCATGGTAGACTAGAAATACTCCTGTCAAAGAATCTTCTTGGCAAGCATCATGCCGCTCATGTGAGGGCCACATACTCCTTCGTGGATTTCTTCCATTACTCTTCTTGCCTTTGCACCATGGATGCATAACTTGTGCATGCCACAATGTGATCTTTGGTGTAGATTTCCACCACAAATGATGTACTGTGCCGCCATTCTCTGAAGGGCGATATTGTCTTTCTTGCTTGCTTCTAGGGGGTATTCCCCTCTTTCCACAAATCTCCAAATGTCATAATACCAGGGGTGGCCATCCTCAAGCTCATCAACAACCATGACATGTTGGTATACTGGCGTGTCTCTTTGTTCAATTACAATTGGCCTTAACTTCACGCCAATAGGGATTTCGATCATGGATGCTAGTGTTGCTGTAACGACCCTGATTTTTGGTCGTTAAAAATTTCGTTAAATATTT
>BPLS01026241.1:16929-30466 GCA_019656275.1 Rhododendron kiyosumense
CTTTGTTGTATAATTGTACCTCTTTGAAGTATTTATAATGTAATAAAGTCTTTTTATTATGTAATAAATGCTTCTTAACGTACCCTAATTTTGGGGGCGTTACAGTTGCCAATGCATCTGCAAATCAATTTTCGAGCCTTGGTACATGAGTGAAGGTCACCTTATTGAAGTGAGGAATGAGGTCTTCCAAATCCTAATGGTATGATTTTAGCTTTTCTTCTTTGACCTTCCAATCACCATTGGCTTGTGACACTACCAGGTTGGAGTCCCCTACTATTTGCAACTTCTCTACACCAATTTCAATTGCTGCCTCCACGCCTACAATACAAGCCTCATACTCCGCTTGATTGTTGGTGACTTCAAAGTTTAGTTTGAATGCGAGCGGAATGTGAGATCCATCGGGTGCTATTAACAACACACCCATTCCAAACCCTTTTTGATTAGCAGCTCCATCAAAGTACAACTTCCAGATATCTTTAGCTAACGTCATTATGTCTTCGTCCGGGAACATGAACTCAACATCTTCGCCTCCCTCAATCGGGCTGTCGGCCAAGAAATCAGCAACAGCTCTTCCTTTTACAGACTTTCTGCTGACATGCTTTAGCTCAAATTCTGATAACATTAATAACCATTGTGCCATCCTTCTGGTGAGGGCCGGTTTCTCAAACAGGTACTTAAGAGGATCCATTCGAGAAATGATTTTCACGGGATGAGTTAGCATATAGTGCCTTAATTTCCAAGAAGCCCAAACGAGCGCCCAACACTTCTTTTCCAATGGAGTATAATGCTCCTCACATCTAACTATCTTTTTGCTAAGGTAGTAAACAGCCCTTTCAACCCCATCGTCTCCTTCCTGTGCCAGCATGCACCCCATAGAAGTTTGAGTGACTGACAGGTATAGGATTAAAGGTTTCCCTGGCGCGGGGGGCGTTAAAACTGGAGGATTTTGCAGGTAGGTTCGAATGGCGTCAAAGGCCTTCTGGCACTTGTCATCCCACTTGAATGGCACACCCTTCTTGAGTAGGCAAAAGATAGGTTCGCAGGTTGAGGTTAGCTTGGCAATAAACCAGCTGATAAACTGCACCTTGCTGAGGAAGCTCCTCACATCCTTTTCAGACCATGGCGGTTCCATTTCTAGGATATCTTTGATTTTAGATGGGTCGACCTTAATACTTCGGGTGGTAATCATGAATCCAAGCATCTTCCCAGCTGTAACCCCGAATGTGCATTTGGCCGGGTTCAGACGCATCCTATACTTCCTAAGTCTCTCGAAGAACTTTCTGAGTGCGGGTAGATGCTCTTTCCGCTCTTTTGCCTTGACGATCATATTATTGACATAAACTTCAACTTCCTTATGAATCATGTCGTGTAACAATGTTGTAGCGTGTGGGCAGCGTGTCCTTTTTCTTCGGGGAAAGGATTCTGTTCCCTTCCCTAAAGGAAGTGCCCGTTCAATGGAGCGCTTTAAGCTGGACGGCAAACGCTCACGAAAATACAGAGTCGCCACTCGGGTTTTGAAGGTCTGACACCCAAGGAACCGTATTTCGAAGCACTTGCTGTGCTATTTGATTTGAAAAAGTAAAGGAACTAGTCCGTCATAACCATATCTGGGTTCGGGAGTCAGGTTACGAGAGGGGAAGGGTTTTATGGCACCCTTCTCGCCCAATCCGGAGATCGGTCTCTACTTAGGCATTTGTGAAAAACGTTGTTTATTTGCGATTCTGTTTGATTAATCAATTTTTTTAGCCAATTAGGGCGGAGGAACAGTTAATCGGGGATCAAAACTGTTACTGTTTGCAGGATATGATAGATATCAGCATGAATGGATGAAATGATGAAAAATAAATAAGATGAAATCTAACATTGAGATTGGATACCAAAATAGTGCACGTGTATTGATTTGGCACAAACTGTGGCCAACTTGCATGCATGGGTCTGCCAGGATGCAAGTCCACAATTGCGCGTCGAACCCACTCCATCGCGCGAGTGTTGGAGTACTACCAACAGGTTAAGTTTCATCTTCTTCTGGGCTCTGGAATGGACCAATGCACACCCAGGACAAACTAAGCAATTCATGGACACTGTAAGCGAATAATTATTACAGATAGGGTAATCAGAAATAATATTCAACCCTTAAATAGTGAGGGTGTTAGAACAAAAGTCAGAGACAAAGTTGCCCATGCATAGGCAGTTTCTGAAAATCACCAGACCATCGCGCGAGCGAGTGACTGCATCGCGCGACTATTTTGACTGGACTTCCAGGAATTGCCCTTGCATACCTGGGCTCTGAGACAAATTCAAAAACTACCCAGGGGCATTCCAAAGCAAGTAAAGGAGTAAAATTTAGCTAAATTAATTGGTTTTAGCATGCTAAGCAGTGGGATAATTTTGAACATACTTCACAGAAAAGCATGAAATCCTATAAACAAGAAGGGCCAGGATCCCATCCCCACGAGAACCGTATGGTGCTAACCAGAACAGTCGCGCGACGTAGTGTGTATCTCGCGCGTGGGAGAGATGGTCTTCACTAACTTGTAACTTTGCTGGCTTAAGGACTAGGACTGGTATTGATTATCAGCCTTGGCCCTGCCAGCCCCCCCTCAGGGATCAAAATAGTAAACAGTAGGAATTATACCTTTGCTTGAGTGCTTTGGAAATGACTTGAATAAGATGGTGTGGCTTGGAAAATGAGTATGTGGGGGTGAATTGAATGGATGAAGTAAGAAGTGTGCTTAGGCTTGTATATCTTCCTTTTTTTTCTAAATTTTTTGTAACCCTTGTAAAGAAAGGGCAATGGTGCATTTATAGGAGAAGGAAGGGGATTGATTGGTGGTTCTACAAGGGTATACAACCAGCCAACAAGGCTGGTTGTGGTTGCTTGGTAGAGAAGTGGGGTGCCAAAGGTGATGGGAGAGTGGGGGAGAGGTGGTGCAAGGGCAGCCCTGCAGAATGTTGTCCAGTCGACAAAACGGGGTTACACAGTCCTGTAGCCCCCTGATCATCACATAATCCAGCTAGAAAAAGGTGAAAATGACAGGTGTTGACCATCGCGCGAGTGTTCAACTAGCCCCGCGAAGGTCAACGGTCAACATTTTGACTTTGACCACCTCCTGGTAGTTGAAGCACCGCGCAAGATACCCAGTAGGTCGCGCAATGGTCAAGCCTGAGGTCAGGGTTTTGGGGCTAAGGACGGGTTTCACACACTCCAAGCTCAAGCCATTTTACTCCCACGACTGTTTTCGACCTGATTCATCATTGGGGAAATAAGAAACCGAAAAATGAAGTAAAACGATTGGGAAATCAGATTGGGGTGTCTACATAGCGGCTTGCTGATATGTGGATCCTACATTTTTTAGTCCAAAAGGCATCACCTGGTAGCAATAAGTTCCCCACTTAGTGATGAACGTGGTTTTCTCCTGATCCTTTAGGGCCATGAGGATTTGATTGTATCCCGAAAAACCATCCATGAAAAAGAGCAGAGCATGTCCGGCGGTATTGTTAACCAGCACATCGATGTGAGGTAACGGGAAGTCGTCTTTCGGACTTGCTTTGTTGAGATCCCAGAAATCAACGCAGATCCTAATCCTACCATCCTTTTTGGGGACAGGAACAATGTTTGCGACCCACTGAGGGTATTCAGTTTCCATTAGAAATCCTGCGTCGATTTGTTTAGTGACTTCTTCTCTTATCTTAAGTACCCAATCGGGTCTCATGCGTCTCAGCTTCTATTTTACAGGTTTTGCATCGGGATAAAAGGGAATCCGATGTTCCACGATTTCAGGGTCGATTCCTGGCGCATCAGCATTCGACCACGCAAAAACATCTTCGAATTCCTTTAACAAACTTATGAGGGCTTGTTGTTCTTCTGCAGACAGCGCGGAACCGATCTGGATCATTCGGGGATTCCCTTCATCTATCAAATTTATTAAAACAACTTCTTCTTTTACAGGCTGAGCATGCCTTTCACCTTCCCTTTCGACTAGAGATCAGATTTCTTTAGGGATATCCCTATCGAAATCAATCTCCTCATCATCAGGGTTGACACAATTTATTTCAAAATCAGGGAAGTAAACGAAATTAGGTTCATTTATTTCATCACTAGTAAAAGCCTCGACGGCACCATACACACGGGTAGACTCAAACTTGAAGTACAGATGATGAGGAATTAGCCAAGAGGCTCCAACTTAGACTTGACAGACTTAGTAGACTCAGAAGACTCAGACGCAGATTCAGATCCATGGTGAGTTGCACTCGGTAAGAAAACCCAATTCTTGTAATCCCCTGTGGCATCCATGATGAGCGAAGTTGGGTCTTCAAGGACCTCCTGTCCTAGCATCAACATCTCTGCTTCCATGACTGTACTCTTTGGTTCGTCTTCCCTGAACAGGATTGCCAGACTCCCAATGTCAAAGAACTCGATCCAATCAGTTGGCCCTGCCGGTTTCTTTGCAATCATTCTCTGGCCAGACATCGTTGGTGAATATTTCGAATCCCGGAAGTTGAGTATTGTTTTCCTTTTCCCAGAATGGCTCCGGCTGTCCTTGATAGATTTGCTTCGCCTTTTCCTTAACAAAATAGTCTTCCAATCTATTCCCCTTTTTCATGTTACTGCCGCTTGAAGGTACTTAGCCAAGAATGGTAGCACGCATCAGGGTTCTGCGAGCTTCAAACTTCACTGGTCCTTGCAAGTTCTTCCCTAATCCCAAACCTGGCATGTTGACATCTTCTTCATTATCTTAATGGCGACATTGCTGATGACAAAATCATCATCAATCTTGACCGAAAAGACAGAATTAGAGGTGTCTGGTGAGAAGCCGCCTAGGGCAATGTCTTCTGCTCGATGTTGGATTTCCAAGAGTGGGGCATTGTCTTCGGTAGGTGTGCGAATCCCAGAATCTCCATGGATAGTGCATGCCCGTTTCAAGAACTAGACGAATCTTCTGATATCAGGTCAATGCAGCCAAGGTCTGCCTAGCAACAGATTGGAGGAAGCAGGGATGCTTACCACATGGAATTCCACCTCGTTTGGTACGATTCGAAGGTCATCAGTAGCATAAGGGTCCCAATCACATCCCGATGCGTGTTGTCATATGCTCGGACTTTGACTTCCAAGGGAGAGAAGTCCTTATTTTTTTACCTCAAGTAGTAAGCAACGCTGAGTGGGCAAACATTGATTGCAAACCCATTGTCAATCAGGATTACTAGAACCCATTTATCGCAGCACTTCAGAGTGAAGTGGAGTGGTTTGTTATGATCAGTCCCTTCAGCGGGTAGGTCTCGATCAGTGAAGGTGATGGCGTGCTTGATAGATATGGTTTGGATAAGTGCTACAAGCTCATCGAGAGTTATTGTGGAAGGAACCTCTAGGCGGGAGCAGGCTTGGATGAGTCCCTCACGATGGCGAGTGGAGTGAACAAATACATCCCAAACAGACATTTAAGCCTGAGTCTGTTTGAGCTGTTGCTTAATCATTCCTTCATGGTTTTTCTCAGGACGAGAGGGTTCTTTGGCTGGTGGGGCAAAAGGTTGGAAGGTGTTCTTGACTGGGGTAGTGAAAGGGTCTGAGGGTTCTTTGGCTAATGGAACTATGGGGTTAGAGGATTCCTTGATTTGGAGGTTGGGAGGTTGATAGATACGCCCATTTCGGGTCAGATGATCAATCTGGCGGTACTTTGATTCTTCACTCCATAAATCAACGGGGGCTTTGCGCTTGGTTCCAATGGTAGTATCCTAGAGATTGGAGGCTAGGTCAGCAATGACCAAATCTTCCCAAAGGTCTTTCGGTTTCCATCGTTCGGCTTCCATTACTGCCTTGTTCATAGTCTATTCCTCATTTCCCACCTTTATGTTGACAATTTCAGAGCTAGCCCAAGGTCCTGATTTGGCTGCTGGTTCTTCCTCCCATACGTTCATCATGGCAACATAGCATCTTTCGGGCAGGTGACCGATGGTTTTGATTCTGCTTCTTCCTCAAGGTAATCCATAGGGTTAAACTAACTATTACCCACTTCTTCTTCTAACTCTGGGAATCTTGGATTTCTAAGCCACGGGGCAAACCCAAAACTATTACCAATGCCATGCTCGGAGAAGTTCGGGTGGAGTTCTGGCCAAACATAAGTCGCTATTTCAGGCTGGTATCCTTCATCAAACATTGCTGGCAAGGAGAACGTATCCAGCAGATCATCCGGGGCTAAAAATTGATATTCGCTTGGGGTTGGGTCCCATTACCACCCGAGATAGTTTTTGCATGGGCTTTCAAACATCATGTTTAGAGAAAATCCATCTAGAGGATCTGCAGGAATGTTTTGCCAATCAACCTCCCATCCTGGCTTGAATGGTAGTTCCTCGTTCTTTGCAAATTGGCCATTTCGAATGCTTCCCAATCAGTAATAAGATCACCCTATGCGTCCTCTCCATCCCATAAGAAGCAAAAGGTGACCTCCTCGGGGATTCTTACTATGGGCTTGGGCTTGGGCTTGGGCTTGGGCTTGGTGTCGGGAGTGATGAAGAGGGTTGGATCAAAATCTTGGGTGGTTTGATCTGAGGTCAAAGCAATTTGGTTGACAGGGAAGGAGGTGCTATGCTGCGGCAAAGGGCTTGAGATGGTATTTGGTTTATCAGGAGGAGGGGTTTCAATGACCTTATTGTCGATGAGATTTTGGATCTCATGACGAAGACGAATGCAGTTGTCGGTGGTATGACCAGGCATCTGATGGAATTCAAAGTAAACACTTTGGTTTAGGTTTGGGGGAATGGTTTGTGGTGGTGGAAGAGGCTTCAGTAACGTAGATCTAGGAGTGCTGAACTGGGTGAAGACTCGGTTTTGAGATTTCGGATTTTCAGAAATTTGGTGAACTTCTACGGGCTTAGCGGATGATGTCCCGACCTGATTAGTGTTCCCAAGAAGGACATTACTGTTGCCTGAATATACCCTTTTGGACTTGGATCCTGTCTCCTTCTTTTACAAAATGTCATCTCGTAGAGTTTCTTCTACAGCCAAACCAGAGTCATAAAAAGTCTCGAAATTCGAGGCAGCTTGAGAGAGAACCATGTATGGGGCGAAGGAGCTTGGCAGATTCTTGGTTATGATTCGTATATGTTCCTTAAGATCTGGCTTGTTTTGCATTTGCGCGGCCTTGGCCCTCCAACGTTTCACGAAGTCGGTGAAACTTTCCTTTTCACCCATCTTGGTGCTTTCTAATTCCCGGGTAGTCATTTTCAGATCAACATTGAAGTCGTATTGGGCTACAAAAGATGTCCTAATGTCTTCCCAAGTCCTTTTCTTTGATGGCTCGAGAGTACGGAACCATTGCAAGGCGGGACTGGACAGGGATTCATGGAATAACTGTGCCATAGCTTCCTTTTCGATCCCTCGCATGGAAAGAGAGCCAACATACCCCTGGAGGTGTGCCCTTGGATCACCGGTGCCGTCAAACTTTGCAAAGTCCACACCTTTGAACTTTTCCAGTAACTTAGCGTTAGGGAACAAACACAGCTTACTCATGTCTACTTCTCCCTTCCCAAGTCGCCGGGTTTCTTAAACAGATTTCTCTAGTCTGCTGATCTTAGCCATAAGGGCGACCATCTTACAATCCGCGGCGGGCTCTTCTTCTTTGGGTTGTTCAAACTGCGGATGAGGTATGGCTTAAAGTTTATCACTAACTTCTTGCATGGCTTCCATCATCATGATCATGTCATTTTTCATGGATGCAACAGAGGTCTTGAGTTGTGCATCGATATGGGCAAGAGACTGTTTGAACTGAGCATCTAAAGCAGCCATATTTTGCCGAAGTTCTCTACCCCATTTCTTTGGTCAGCCATTGGTAAGGGTCTTTCGAATGGTATTTCTATTGAGGGCTCTTGTGGTGTTTCGGTTGACGGTTGTCCTTTTTGCACTATCTGAACCTCAAACAATTTCGTGCCTTCCAGGGTGTCTATGCGAACCAGTCTTCGGGAGGGACGAAACCAATTGAGTACAGCCTCTTCTTGCGGTCAACCAATGTCTCAGAACTGGCAATAAAGCAAAAGGGGAAACTCTCAACCCATCACGAATGATCGTCCTTTCCTCGTTTGAGCCTCATAGAAACTAGGCCTAAAACCTACTGTGATCTAGTTTTCACTTAAGGCGTTTGCACAGAAGATTTCCAACAATCCGGGTAGGTAATGTCAGGTAGGTAAAATTTCGAATGCTTCGGAACTAGAGCCAATCTCCTTACCTGACCATCCGAGGCAGAGCAATATGACCGTTGGAATCCAGATACGCGTACCATTAAGGTTTGTCCTAGACCAGGGGAGCTGTTCGGGCATGGCAAACACCGGAGGTATCTCAAACTCCATGAATTTAGAGTCTCCTAGACTGACTGAATCCTAAGGGAGCCCTATCCCCTAGACTGCAAAATGCAATGGTGCATGCATGTACAAAAAAGGAAAGCTCATAAACAGGATATATCACATAAGTCCTAGCCCTGGGTTCCGATCCTAATTGGAATGGTTCTATGGTTATGTACAAGTGCAAAGCCCGGTTTGGGTCTCAAAAAGGTTCCTTGGATTAGAGCCAAGATGTACTCCCCATGTCAAGTGTATTGCAAGGCAATGGTCGAACAGCATGATGGCTCATCATCATCGAGGGTTGCAAGGCATTCCGAGAGAGCTTGTCGCCGGCGAACCAGGCAAGATTGCCGAAACACACTGGTAAGGCTTGTGCGGTGCAGAGTGTACAGGATAAAAGAGCTTTGTTTTCCAAAAGATATTAAAAAAAATTTCCCTTCGAAAATGTTTTTCAAGCTTGGCTCTCTTTATTAATCAATACTTTGGAGAAAACTACATAAGTGAAAAATAGTAAAAGTCTCAGTTCGGATTGGTTGGATGTAAAATCCTGTTACGTTACCATTCCGTTCTTCAGCAGCATGGAGCGTGCTATTTTGACAGACTTTTTGAAAGATTGTTCATTTCATGTATTAATCTCCAAATTTTGATTAACAAATAGTCTCTAGTGGAGTCACCACGTGGGCTCCCCGAACTGGTGCGCGCCCAAAAGAGTCGCCACCCAAATTTTTGAGACGAATGATGCGAGAAATCGAGAGTCCGTTTGAAAAGGCATTTTGATCTAACGAAAACTTCGAGATTTTGGATTCGGGAGCCACGTTACGAATGAGGAAGGTTTTGTTAAAGAAAATGCACCCCACTCGCCTGATAAAACCGGTCTCTACTAAACTCCTTCAAAAGGGGAATTTAAAATGTCCTTCAGGCTCTTTAATAAACAAGAAATGGGAAGGGATATGGGAAATATATCACATTAACGTGCACATGGTGCTATCTGTACAAGGATGGTAAAGATGATGCAGAATGAAAGAAATTTTTAACAGAAATTGCCTGGATCTCAGTTTCCTTCTACACGACGTATTGTGATACCGAGCACGGTTTTACAGTATCCCGTGCGAGGTATCTGCTTTGTTTTCAAGTCATTGTAATGTTTCAAAACACCGCTCGGCGTCTTGAGTAGCGCGCGCGGGGTTTTCAACCAACATCAGATGTTGCTTTTACCACTGGATCACTCTGAAAAACACCACTCTTTCAAGCCATGAACGAAAATCATCTTTTTATAGTTTTGACCACTCGAAATGATTGAAGAAACTTTGTTTCTAAAAACTGAACATAGCTTGTAGATATGGTCTTATTTTGAAAGTACCGTCACCTGATATTTCAGCAACAAAACAGGTCTAACAGAGGATAGCTATGATACAGATAGTTTGAACAAGAAAACAGTAGCTATATGAAACGTCGTGCATCTGAGTACACTACGCCGTGCGATGCATCAAAGCGCCGCCCGATTTAGCATACTCAGCACAAAGGCTTGCTTTTGCTTTTGAAAATGGTTTTAAGCCGATATTCAACCAAAAGAGGGTTGATTCTGACTACAGAAAGGTTCCCTCAGGATAAAGACAGGGCCTATCGCAAGGAAACTAGCTTATACCTTTGATCTTTGAGCTTGGATGAAAATGAACGGCTACCGATGAGTAAGATCAAGACCGGTTCAAGAAAAGGGGGTTGTGGATATGAGTAATAGATGAATACATTGGTATTGAAACCTTGAAGTGAGTAAAACACTCACTTCAATGGTGGGGAGGAAAAAAATGGAGGATACCTTAAGAATGTTGTTAGAATAACTTTCTCAAAGCTTAGAAGTGAGGAGTGGGTGTGAAACCATGATGAGAGAGAGAGAATTCAAGCCCCTTTTCCCTTAAGTGGAGGGTTGTATTTATAGGCAAGAGCCAAGGATTTTAAATTCAACTAGGGAAGGCATTTTCTGGGCGGGCCAGGAGTGCCTTTTTTAGCTTAGCTAACTTGTAGCTATGGCTCAAGTGGGCGTGGCCGACAGCTAGCTGAACCAGTCAGAACTTTACCTGAAATGACGTGCGGTTGTCCTCATGACTGCGTGCGGAATAATGAGATTCATTATGCTGTGCAGTGTAGAGATGTGCCGTACAGTACTAAGGGTCCAGTTCTGGGCCTTTGGGCTTTGTTTTAGGCTTTTGGTTTTGAGGGAGTCCCCATCTAAACTCTCTAAGGTATTTGTTTCCTTTATTTCATCATCGGGACATCCAAAGACCATATGAGGTTTGGATTGGGGTGTCTATAGAGGTACGACGTGGTAAATCGTTTAGTGCCAACCCCCCACAAACTATTACATCTGGAATAGTAAACCCCGAGTTCAGAGCCGTCCAGTCCAAAATTAAAACAAGAAGTCAACAGTCAAGCAAGAAAAAAAAACCACCATCTAATTAAACTTGAGCAGCATCTTCGACAGCAACATCAACCCGACATGAACTTCAGCCTCGTCAGTAGCTTCAACACACCTAGCCATGTCTCCCGTATCTTCGGCGACGTCCTTTCCACCAGTATCTCCATCGGCCTTTTTGCCAATGGCTCCATCGTCGCCTTTGGCAACAGAGACATCCTCAATATCTTCACTCTCAGGATATTCCTCTGGAGTGAGAGGCGCACATTCCTCGGTGGTGTAAGGAAGCTCAAACTCGAGAACCACAGGAGCAAGAATCGACTTGGTTAAATTCATGTCGACTTCAAGCTGCAAAATCCCACAAGCAGCCTTCACCCCATCCTTGTACCCCTCCTGTATGCAATGGGCACCTTAAACTCCAGCTCCTCGTTCACCATCTTCCTAGCTTGACGGATGTACTCTGCAGTGGCTCGGTCAAAACTGGCCTGGAAAGCCTTCCCATCAACCTCCTTCATTTTTCTTTTTTCTCTCCTCTGCATCTTCCCCAATTCGCATTCGGCATTCTTGGCCTTCCCGGTAGCCTCATCCCTCTCTTTCTCCAATTCCACAACCCTGGCCTTAGTAGCCTTCAGGCTGTGTCTTAACGTCTTTGATTTGTCACGCTCGGCCTTCAAGTCGTCATGGTAGCGCGACCTCTCGACCGTCGTAAGTTCACCCTTGTTGAAAGCTCGAAGTAGAGCCTGCCCAGCCTACACGACAAAAAGAGATAACCTCATGAAGATTATAAGTTCGAAAAACTGAAAAAGAGTCAAGCTTGAACAAACCTGCACCAGATATGCACTTGTGTGGATCAGGCTCGGTTGGAGATCTTCGGGCACCTTCTCCATGTTTCTTAGTAGCCCAAGACAACGAAGCATCGTCGGAGCCAGACTAGGCTCTAGTTTGACACTGTCCTCCATTGAGACCCCTTGGCCAATACGAACGACGTGGCAAACTCTTGTACCGATGCATGACTGTCCGAACCCTCCGGTCTCTAAACAGCCTTCGAGCCACCAGCACCTGATGATTCCGTTTGCTCATTCTCCCTCGGCTGTGGTGTCGGCGGCTTGGTGGGAAAAAAAGTCAAGAGTGACTTTTTGTCTTTTTTTCAGCAGGCTTGGAGGGATCAGAGGCATTGTGCCGAGCCCTGGAGGCATCCTTAAGGTTGACACGAACAACATTCCTTTGAGACATTTCTTCTACAGACTTGGGAATAATGGTTCATAGGGGAAGATTGATATACCTGGAAGCTCGGTCTGTTGGCTCTCCTGAAACCAAAAATCCGCCGACTTTCTGAAGGTGGGCAGCTTCACTCTCGGCTCCTTCTCCCTCTTGGCTCCCCTATGTTGGCCTTCTCTTGCCTATCGCTCGCCACCCTTCCTCTAACCGCCGGTCTTTTTGCTCGGCTCCTCTTCCTTTTCCTTCCTTCTAAGCTTTCCCCGGTATGCGGGAATGTAACCCAACAAGGTCGGCGTGTCTCGACAAATCAGTGCCTTCAAAATATCAACGTGCTTTTCGATAGATAAAGACTACTGAGTCTTTATAATGGACCGGTGATCTGCAAGTTAAATCAACAATTAAAATTGGGGAATTAAACACTCAAGCATAAAATTGGCCTCGGCAAAATAGAGAGAATAACTATCTCGGAAGTCTTTTAGCTTTGGCACAGCGTGCCTACGTACAAACTGGTCGCTGAACTTATAGTTCCCATTAACTTAGACATAGAGATTAGCCCACTTTTAGTGTCGGGCAATCCACCTATTAAGGGCTCCTTATCCCTACGTGTTGACAAGTATCAACGCTCAGTCTGGCCATGCTTAGACATGATATACGTATGAAAGAGGTCGGCGACTGTAAACTCTAGATCGTGGAGCTCCTTCAGTTTGATCACGGACATCACTATTCTATAACTATTGATGGCAAAATAGTGAGGGACTAGGCTGAACCGAGCAAGAAGCACCCTTAGGAAAGGGCTTCGCATATCGCCATCAGTGGGACGGTGATGTGCTCAAGATGATCTCCTCTCTTGTCCCTAATTCTGTTACTATCCACTTGGCTTATTACAACATCATCTGGGATGTTATACTCTCGGCAAAAAATTTCACACTCACCTGGTTCACCACTAAAAAAATGGGCATGGGGGCACACCTAACCCCTCTCGTATCGGTTGGCGATCTCCCGATTCTCCGACGGGGCTTCACTGTGCCCAAAATGCGCGGTGGCAGACGCTCTAGCTTGAGAATGAAATCTCGAGTCGGCCTCAGGACCCAACTGGGGCTCGGCCTCGACGTTGGTTGATAGAGACGATGTGATTTTAGGCTCGATAAGGAGCTCATCATCACCATACGCATAATCACGTTCAACATTTGAATCACCAGAATCGGCTGACATATTGGAAGCAATTGAAGAGGTATGGCGTCGGCTTCTGTGCCTTTCCAAATACTCACAGATTATCAAGTCTCCGAAATCGTCCCCTGAGCTTCCAGAGTCGGAGGAGATGACTATGATCTGGTGAGCCAGACCTAACACAACAAGAAGAAAATAATGAGGAACCTCATCGTCGGCCAAAAGGCAAGGATCTCACTACATTCAGCTTCCCTACTGGCCCACCCTATTTCACTCTATAACGACTCAAGCTTGGGAAATGTTAAGATTCGATTTATGAGGCTCGGCGTTCCCTAGTATTAGCCAAGCCAAACAGCGCTATGCCTAGTGTCACGACCCAAACCCGAGGTTAAAGGTCTAATGACCGGCCAGTGA
>BPLS01026247.1:0-13136 GCA_019656275.1 Rhododendron kiyosumense
CAGCACCAGGCCATTTCATGTTTTTCAATTTTGTTTTGTTTATTCCCTTTCTAAAAACCAGATTAGATTTTTGGTCATTCTCAAAAAAGAAAAGAAAAATAATTTTTGTCCAGAATGGAAATTTCCCAAATTTTCTCATTTAGGATCAGCAATGCTATGGACAATGTATAGAATTGTTTGATGTAGCTGGGTCCTACTCGATAGATGTAGTTCTGAACTCTTTTTATGTTCATGCCTGAGTAAATATTTTCTGTGTACATAAAATATTTATGACGGGATTCTTATACCGACACTTAGTGTAGGTTTGCTTCGGCAGGGTATCATTGAGTCTGTAGCCTGTGTGCTTCGAGCAGTAACTCGTGTCTTTGATCTGGTAGTTTTGGTTTATTTCCGTATATTGTGATGAAATCTTTTCCCTTCGGCTGATGAATGTATTACTTGACGTTGATAAAAAAAAAAAAAACATTTTTGTTTTATTCTCGCGTGAAGGAATATAGTTATTCAGTGATCACACTAAATTGGCACCTGTATATTTTGTAGATAAATATATTATGAAATTATATGAATTGGTATCCGATCAATTTAAGTTGTGATGTGGTCAATTTTTTTTGACAAAGTCTGAAAGGTAAATGGGTTGAATAAGTCCCAAAAAAAATCCAACTATAGGCAACTTGAGCTATCCAGTTACTTAATTGTGAGGTTTACAGGCCGATCGAGAAAGGGAGTACTAATTCTCACAAACTCCATCACGATTTCAAACCGTACGAATAAGGATCATCCATATTTTATACCTGATGTACCCCTTGCTCATTTACACCTCTCCTCCATTTATCTCAATTTCTCGCTATGAACACCTCAATTTGGCTAAATAAATTACTCGACGAGCCCGATGATGAACCTAGTCACTCTTTGCAAGACGATATTTTTGACAGAACAAAGGGATGCCGAGAATGATCCTAGGTGTTAAGAAGTGACCCAAAACCTTGGGAATTTTCGTAGGACATTGGAAACATAGAGAACACGCAACCACACCTTCATTTCCCATGTCCGCTTCTCATTTTTTTGTTCATGCATGGTTGCAGTGGAAGAAGTTAAGAACCCTCTGGATCTTAATTTACAAAGCCATGGCATCTACGTTCCCATGGCGACGACCTCATTCCAGCGAATGCGTCTTCTTGTGCGCATACCACATATTCATCGGGATTCGATAACGTTATCTTTCTAGGCTTTTCTACTGCCAAATACGGTGGTGTTACCATTCCAACTTGATCTAAAATCCCATTTTGATATATTTCCTTACGCTTTGACACCCAAACCTCTCCTTTTGAATGTGAGAGGTATTTGTAGAGTTTGGGGTTGGGAGGACTTTAATTGGATACGAAATTTCATTTTTGAGAGCAATTGATGACCACCAATCCAAAGTTCCATTAAAAACTTGAGCAACAATGCTACCGCCATATACAAAATTATTAACACTATTTTGTCAATATTGAATACATCAGTGGGGGTTGGTGGGTATTAGAATTAGCACATAATGGTCTAGAGGCTATTCATAGCTCTAGCCCCCAAAGTCTTGCCCCCAGTGGGACTCGAACCCTGGTCATCACTGGAGGGAGGGAGATGAGTAATCAACTTACACATGCTCAATCACAATAGGGGTGGGTCCCACTCCAGCATGCTACAACCAAGCTACAAAATCAAAAGATAAGGCAGTTTTTTTGGAACTTTCACCAAAGATAACGGAATTTTTTTTAAATTATCACAATATATAGGAGATGTTTAGGTAACTTGATAACGAGATTCTTTTAATTCCGAGATTCTAGGCACCTTTATGTATATCCCTACAACAAGACTCTTAATTATATAGATCTCGATACGATCGGGGTATCACGATAGCGAGATTCATAAGTGAAGGAAACAAAGAGTAAAAGTGAGTACCACTCTTGTGTACTCTTGTATCCCGATCTAATTCAAAGATTCACCTGATGTAAAGATTTCGGGGCACATTTTACCTACTGAATGAGGCTCCATCACTCATCTCCCAACTGTAGTTGGTTTACTCCCTTGTCTCCCTAGTGGCCTATTGTTGTTTCTATAAAATGAAGTCTGAAAAGGACATTGATTGACTTGAAGGAGAGAAAAAGGCAAAGCAAAAAATACTCACTCCGTTCTTAATTGTTAGTCTATTATTCTATTTTGGGCTATTACAAAATGTTAGTTCTTTTCCGAAAGAGGAAGTAGAACTTTGATGATATTTCAAAAGTATCCCTTATAAGAGCATCCGCAATGTAATAATCAAAAGTGAATAATCAAAACTTGCCACGTCAGCTTTTGATTATTCATTTAGAGGGTTGCTAAAGTTAGAAATGTGAAGTCCCACATTGTTACTTTTGATTATTCAAATGCCCAAATTTGATTATTGGTTAGGATGTTGCTAACTTTGATTATTACAATGTGAACACTTTTTTAAGCACACATTGCTAACTTTAGCAATCTTTTGAATTTGATTATTACATTGCGGATGCTCTAAGTAAATATAAGTATTGCTAAGTAAGAAGAACAAGAAGACTACGTAGCTAGTCTTTCTGGGAAAATGGAAAAAGACAGGGATGCCATTTCACCACCTTCACGAATCATGGTTGTTAGGCCCGGAGTGCCCCCATAGATTTGATTATACAATGCTACTCCCTGCGACCACTCTAAAAACAGACTTGCGGGTGCAATGTCGATCGAATGATATAAAAGACTTAATTGAAACCCTTGCTATCATCAATTGATTTTAGGAGAGATGGTGGAAAAGGGGTCTGACAATAACTAGCTAAACCATCCACAATAAAACATATATATGGCTACATATTGATCTGAACTTCAATAGATGAGCTACCCCATCAAAACCTAAACTTCGAAAAGTTCGAAGGGATATAGTTACCATGCCTAGCAACCGAAATCATTCAAATCAATCTCATTTGGCTAGTCCAAGATAGGTAATAGGTTATAGAAGAACACATATTTTGTTGTACATATATATAGGTAACTAAACAGAGTTTTGAATCGGTACACAAACAGTATACACCTTATGTTGGATAGTGTAAACCCAACTCATTGCAGATGAAAACACAAATGAATAAGGGAAATTTATTTTGTTATTTACATGCTAAAAAGAGACAGCATCACTACCACATGTTCCTTCTCGATATAGGAGGCAATATAGTGTAATCGAGACTCCAGCAACTTCAACTCAAATCACAACTGGAGAACAAATTATTGTTGGTGTAAGTAAAAAAAAAAAAAAAAAACAACATTTCCACTCATAATGCCAGAGGAATATTGAAGATCCTTATGCACAAAGTATCTTGAATTTAATCATTTAACAGAGCATTTTGGGTTCCACCTTTTTGCAAGGGGGCCCAAACTCTTTTTCCTTTTTTAAACAAGCCAATACAATCATTATTTATTCACTATTTTTGCTATTAAACAAGCCCTTACCCTTTTTTAACAAGGAATTTGGGTAAACATTTAGTTAATTTCTTGCCATTGGAGATGCACCAACCCAATTAGAGTTGAACTTTTCAATGGTACACAAATCACTTTTTGGTGTATGGTACCTAAAAAGTTACTTCAATGAAAAGTACTCCACATTGAGTGGTAAGTATAGAGTATTCTATACTTATCATACTTACCACTTCTTATGCATTACTTACCACTATAGTGATTTTTTGAGTCTATATACCATACCCAAAAAAAATAAAAAATTGTGTACCACAAATGGACTCATGAGAGTTAGTGCTACATACTCCCTCCGTCCCGATTCGTTTGTCTAGTCTCGGGTTTCCAACTTATTAAGAAAATCAAATCTAATCCATTGATTTGAAAATTTAGATAATCTGATCTATTGATTTTAAAATTGGACAGCCAATTTGGAACATGTATGAGTCAAAAAGGGGACAAACAAATCGGGACGAAGGGAGTATCAAACAACCTGGAAAGAAAAGTGGAAGTCACAGTAACTTGGTTGTAAGACAGAACTTATCTTAAAGTTTGACATGGTTCCACCATATATATTAGTAGCATATTTCCGTAGGAGATGTATTAGAACTCCTTTATTTAGCTAGTAAGGATGTACTTATAGAATCTCATACTTCAACATTTACAACTATGTTTGACATCGAGATAAGCATGTTAGATACTTCTTCCTCTTCAACCCACATTACATGGACTCTTCTAAATATATAATATAAAACAAATCTTACATAAAAGTACTCATAGTATGGATGACACTAGCTTGTACCTGGTCCTCATGATATTGAATAAAACGTATAACATTTCACTGTTGTAGCTGCATACCACTACCACTTGCATTCATTGTTGCACATTCCTAATGAAAAGCAAAATATGGCAAAACAGAGAGAGAATATATAAGAAGCATCAGTTGAGTAGTTGTTTTCACATATATAAGAGTTCACAACACAAGTTAAAATTCACAACACTTCATTGATACCTTTTTGTTAGATGTTGCTTCTGTGAATATCTTCCCTGAATGCTCGTCAAGATATCGATGCCGCAACTTTGGGAATACAACCTGCAAAATTTCATTTTGTCATGTCATTTAGAGACTGATTGAAGAATGAAATTGTTTAAAGATGGCATATTTTGAATGTTCTGTGCATTTAACACAATAGTAAAGTATTTGTGACACTGAATGGGCTTGCACAAAAATATACTTCACTCAAGAAAAATATGCTGGGGTTTTGTTCTGAATGGAATATGAAAGGATGAGGAACCTCTAGGCTAGTTTTAAAACGCTCTTCCATTTCTTAAAATAGTTTTCCTATTTTATTTGTCAGTGGGACAGAAGAAAGTAAGCTGCCTGTGGCAAATGTATGCTTGTCAGGCTAGGATAGCTAGTCGAATTGGCAAATGAAGCAATGGGCTAAGCTCAAAACAGCGGTGACGTTTGAAGGGATTGAGTTGTTAGTGAAGTCTTGTAGGGTATTTTTGTCGGACGATTTTTTAATTTGTCCTTGTTTTTTCTTGATTTTATTGCCCATTTGGTTGTTGTTTCTGAATCCATATATCAGATGAGTATGAAGCATCTATATGGTTTCCTAAAATGTTTTACATTGTACAAATTTGAAATTTATATGCGTACGTAGGTATCTTCTTTTTAAATGCACCCCAAAGGAATCGAGATGGTAACTCTTTGATGAGGATTTTATAACCAGATGGGAGTTAGAATAATCACGTCTAGTCAATCCCTCTGCAGCGTCAGGTCCGGCAGTGCAAGCCTCATCCGGGTCGGGGTTTTCTTGTGAAGTCTTGATGAATACCAACAGGGTTATCTGTTGGGGTAGCAATTCATCAATGGCAAGTTTTATTCAAACCCAATTCGTTAATTTATCCATGTCGAGTGTTTTTGTTGGAGGCAGAAGTGCTTGTGGGTTGAATCTATTGGCTTTGTGAATTGTAAAGGAAGTAACGATTCTGGTCAATTGCAAGTTCCACTTTCGAGTACTCTGGTTTCGCACTCGGGGTTAATCATGTTTGTGCAACTCGTAGATTAAACGGTTATAATGACGTCACCGTAACGGGACAGACGCGGGTGTTAACGGCTGAACCTTTTAAACGGCATTTTTAAAAACGCCGGCAAAGCTTCTACCCCGGCGTTTTTTAAGCGCCGGAAATATAAGCCGGCGGCCACGTCACCGACGTTCGGGACGACGTTGGGGAAAAATGCCGGTGAATATATGACGGCGTTTAACGGGTCTATAACGGCGTTATTCAAGCGCCGGCAAATGCATTATTCCTTGTAGTGTTAGGTCATTTGTTGGGGTGCAACTGAAGAGTTTTCAAGTAATTTAACAGAGGGGGTCTCGTTCGAGTCGATCGAGGGTTACTCGGTGGGTTTGAAGGAAACGAATTTGGGGATTTTCGGTTTTTACTGGTGATGGCTATAAAGAGGGTGAGAAAGAGGTACAAAAGGTTGAATGGTACACATCACCTAGCCGTTATCCACTTAGGAATTTTCTGAAACATTGAAATTGGTTACAAAATACAAGGGTAAAATTGAAACCAAAGATTTTGTCAGGACGAAAATGAAACCGAGCTTATTTTGTAGGGACTAAACCGATTGTTTAAAGATGGCATATTTTTCATGTCAAAAAAAAAAAGAAAAAGATGGCACATTTTGAATTATGCTTTGTGCATTTAACACAACAGAAAAATATTTGTAACACTGCATAGGTGTGCACAAAAAATACTTCACTCAAGAAAAATATGCACGAGTTTTTGTTCAGAATGGAATAGCAAGGGATGAGAAACCGCTAGGCTAGTTTTGATATGCTCTTCCATATCTTAAAATAATTTTCCTTTTTTATTTGTCAGTGGGACAGAAGAATGTAAGCTGCCAATGGCATATATGTATGCTTTTCAGGCTAGGATAGCTAGTCGAATTAGCAAATGAAGCAGCGGGCTAAGCTCGAAACAGCGGTGACGTTTGAAGGGATTGAATTGTTAGTGAAGTCTTGTAGGGTATTTTTTTCGGACGATTTTTTAATTTGACCTTGTTTTTTCCTGATTTTATTGCCCATTTGGCTATTGTTTCTGAATCCATATATTAAATGAGTATGAAGCATCTATATGGTTTCATATATGGTTTTCTTATAAGACGCTTTATATTGTACAAATTTGAAATTTATATGCGTATGTGGTTATCTTCTTTTTAATTAATGCAACCCAATGGCCACGATCTACTAAATTAAAAAGGTAAGAAAATAAGTTCCTGGACGTTGAAGCATAGTTGATCTTCGGATTTGTAGGCGCAAACACCTTTAAGGTTTTCCAATTCTTCAAGCTCCAAATACCATAGTTTAGGGAACTGCAGGATGATATCTTTGTTGGTGGCTTCTTGTGTTTCTTCTTCCCTTTTCTCCAACACAACGATCACTTCCATCTCTGGACAATTCTTAACTTCGAGAATTTCTATATTCTTTAACAGTGGGAGCATGTGTGACGGGACCACATTCATCAATTTCTTACAATCCTTGACTTCCAAGGACCTCAGTTTTTCATAACCCTGGACTCCCGAGGATCTCAGTAGACAAAAAGACTCAGGCTGAAGTAAGTTCTTGTCCCATATCTTTGTTATGTTTGGCAATTCATAAATAGATAATTCCTCTAAAGAAGGAAATGCAACCTGCAACGCTTATAACACAAGTTATTTTCTAAAACATTTGACTACTTAGAATATCTCTGTCTTTGAGGACAAAAAAACAATTAATAACAAGGAAAATAAAATCAATCTAATTCAGAAAATATAATATTCGAGGCAATTTATGGTATATTTAAAAAGTGGTTCCTAATTAAGAAAACCTAATATTGGACAAATTGAAAATTAATAGAAGATTAGATGGCCGGGCTCACTCATGTTTTAAATTAGAATTTCCATTTTCATTTCTTTTTTCGATTTGGACGACGATCAACTTGCAAAGTTTCCATGGGAATGAGATTGAGCACTAAACACACAACCATTTTCCTCACATGATATATAGTTATTCGATTGCTAAAGTGCAGTACTTCACTATCAACAAAACTTTTTACCTCAATCTAGACACTACAGGAAAAAAGGGGGTTTACTGGTGTGAATTACGAGGCATTTTAAAGCACGTCATATTAGTCACGAGTCAAGGCGCTTTGAAAACATTGTTGGCATTGAGTTTGAGAGTAATTGTAATATCATCGATCAGGGATTAAGGTGGGTCATGCTTGGAAGACATTTGAGTTTTCGATCTGACATTGTGTTTTGTTGCTAACATTGTAATTGACATTTGGGAAGTGAAAATGAAAACGCATCATTTCGGTTGAAGAAGTTTGGTTTAAATTTTTCTTTTTGGTTCGAACATTTAGTTGAAGCCTTTAGAATGGGAATTGATGGTTAAATAATAATAATGGAGTTTTAATTTCAAATATTTAGAATTGGAATTGTTGGGTAATAATTTACTGGGCTAATAATGGAGTTCTAACACTGTTTGGGAGCATTTGGGGCTGTTTTATTGAAGTAGACAAGAATACACTGAAGGAAGTGTCTTATGCTAAAGGCAGAGTGTTAATCGCTACGGAGACTTCCAACAAAATTGAGGGGGAGGTTCAATTAATTGTTAATGGAAGAAAGTATTGTGTTCAAGTGGTAGAGGAGGAAACTTTCAAAACAGTAAGCTCGATAGAACATTTTTCAAATTCTGAAGCAGAGGAAGAAGATGATGAGGTGGATAACACAGATGATGACAGGGATGCCAGTAGTAAAAAGAAAGAAAATTCAGTGGATGACAAGGAAAAACAAAGGAATGAGTTTTCGGATGACAAGGTAGAGGAAACTGAAAAGAGTGAGAATAATGATAATGGCAGCCACCAATCTGGTGGGGAAGGAACCAGATTGGTGAGAATAGTGAGAGAAAAATGACTTGGCTCGAAATTCATATTTTGAACTTTTGGTTGCTGCAATTTCTGCTACTCGAATGAGCTGCATGGTGTTCAATTGTTAGTGTGTGCTGGAATGGCAGTTGTTTTTTGGTGTATGCTGTAAGGGGTTTATGCAACTCATAAAAAAGTCCGTTTAAGCTGTGAGTCGTTTCCCTTAGGCTGGTTGGGTCAGGTAATTCCCACGTCCAACCAAAATATACACATCACAACTAAGACCAACCCATTCCCTGCGTAGGAGGGGTTCTAAGCCCTAGCTTTCGGGCCAAGTCAAAACCCAAATACCTGAGCCCTGACCCTACGCATGTAATTGCCCTAATCTTGAACTCAGTTAAGGTGATTTATAGTGTTTTGGTCAGTTTGGTTAGGGACTAAGGCTTGAATTGAGCTAATCATGGCGTCATAGATTACAGAGTTATGACATCTGATATGGGAGTTTGAACTGCTACAGCGCTTGCTAAATTAGTAGTAGTAGTAGTAGTAAAACAATATCCTTAGCAGGAGTTCTAAATATATATAACACTTGTATGATGATCGAATTAACATTATCTCTGTATATATGGAAGTTTTCATTTTGTTTTCCGCTAATTCATAATTTGGGTATTTAGTTTGGTGTCTCTTTTTTCCTTGGGTTGAAATTAGCCATCTACAAAATAAACCCGACTATGGGCACATCATCCCATGGTGTAGACTTGCTCCTGGTGTGGGTGGTTTTTTTTTTTTTTTTTTCCTTTTGGATACAACTATTTGCGCCTTTGGGAAAAGATTGGGTCGTAGTGATGGTCGAATTTTACATGTCATGAACCCTTGTGCGTTTGAAACCTTGGACTCTTCGTTCTTGCCTTTATAACCTTTAAATCACATAAACTTTTTAACAATTCTCAACACAAATCTATCTAAACAACACTGTACTACCTTTTCTAATCTGCCCAAGAATCCAACTGCGTTAAAATGGAAGGAGTAAAAGCTCTTAAAGACTATTCACTTTTCTCCAACCACCTGTGTTTTGAAATTTCTAAGCTACATATTCATTGAATAATGAACCTTCAAACACTTTACATTAACATTGATAAAAAAAAACTTTATTACGAAAATGAACTAAATAAAACTATGCTAAATTTTTTTTCTTTTGCAGATTGGCTAAAAAAACTATGCTTTATAGATGAATGACTTTAATTATCAAGTTTTTAAAATCATACTTACCAATTAGGTTATGTATATTAGTTTAACGTATTTTTTAAAATTCAAGATGTTTTGGGTTACTTGACACACATCATGATTAATTCGTGGAAGATTAATATTTCATGTTGATCAAATGTCATCACAATGTTTGATTAAGGTGACAATATTATACACATGAAAAACCTCACCGAGCATAATTTTTCTTGGCCAAAAGGCCCACTAATTACATGGACACTAGCCAATGCATGCATTTTTAAACTTGAACTTCCTTTCCATTGAATTTTCCAATCACATAACACAACCTACCCTAATAATTGCATCATGCCGCCCAACAACCAACATCATGTCCCCCCTCAACATTCTACTAAATTTCTATGTCCCATATTCATTCTAAAATATTGTTATCTATTGTGCAAAATAAAAAAAATTCTTTAGCTGAACTAATATAAGTTCTACGGAAAATATGGGGTGTTACAACATGTTAGTTCAATATTCATTCAACTTTCTTTGGCTTGTACAACAAAGGAAAAAATAGAAGTCAAAGCAATTACCCGAAAAAAAAAAAACTATTTTTTTACTATTTTTTTCGGGGAGGTCTCTAATATTATTATAAATCTCAGGGGAGCTAAATAAAGGGGTAGAAATAGAAATTCACACTTTCTGTTAACAGAAGTTAGCCATTTATGCTCCATTGTGAGGAGCTAATTAAAGTCGTTTATTGAAGCGTGAATATTTTCTTATTTTACATCTCCAATAGCAAATTTTTCCACTCCAATTTTCTATAGTTTCTTCCAATTGGTTTTAAAGCATGAATGCATGGATAAATATGCGTTGGGAGTACTTTTTAAATGCACCCCAAAGGCCACCATCTACTAAAATTAAATGGTGTTTAAGAAAATAAGTACCTGTACATTGAAGCAGAGTCGGTCTTCGGATTTGTAGGCGCAAACACCTTTAAGGTTTTCAAATTTTCCAAGCGTCAAACTCGTTAGTTCAGGGAACACGATGATATCTTTATTGGTGGCTTCTTGTGTTTCTTTTTCCTTTTTCTCCAAGACTACGATCACTTCCATCTCCGGACAATTGAAAACTTCAAGGGTTTTTATACTCTTTAATTGTGAGAGCATGTGTGACGGGACCACATTCATCAGTTTCTCACAATTCTTGACTTTCAAGGACCTCAGTTTCTCAAAACCCCAGATTCCCAAGGACCTTGATAGACTAAAAGACTCAGGCTGAAGTAAGTTCTTGTCCCATATCTCTGTTATGTTCCGCATTGAACTTATCAAAAATTCCTCCAAAGCAGGGAACGCAACCTACAACACTCGTAACCCAAGTTATTTTCTAAAACATTTGACTATTTCAAGGTTGGCAATATCAAATAACATTAACAAAAAAAAAATGACAATTTTAACCCCCAAAATGTTAGAATGAGTGGCTTCCAAAAGTAAGTTTCATGTTAACAATTCGTGGTTGCCTCTGGCTTGAAACTTATTTTCTTTAGATGGCTATGTGGATGTAGAAAAACATGTTAAAAAAGAAGAACAGTACAAGGACAATCACGAACAAGACAATTATGAGAAAACTTTTAATTTTTCATTAATAAAAAATAATCTCACTTACCCTAAGATTTACAACTCAATTTATAAAAATCTAAAAAGGTAAACTAATGGAAAACTAAATCTATGTCTTGGAGACAAAAAAAAACAATGAGAAGAAAAAAAGAACCAACCTAATTCAGAAAATTTAATATTCGAGGCAATTTTGCTAAAACAAAAAGGTTCCTAAATAATATAACCTAACTTTGTACAAATAGGAAATTAAACTCTAGTGGTTACATGTTTTCTTTCGTTTCACTAGAAGATTACATGGGCATCACTCATCATGTTTTAAATTACAATTTCCTTTTGTCTTTTTTTTTTTTTCCTATTAGGATGACGATCAATTAAGAAAGTCTCCTCACACGATACTTATTCGAGTGTTTAAGTGTACTTCACTGTAAAATACTAACTTTTTACCTCTAATCTGGACATGAGTTGAAATTGGAGTGAGTATTGACATTATAGTGAAAGTGAAACTCAGTGTCTAATTCGCTACAATTGACGACAACATAGTTAGGTATTCAAACAGTGAGTAATTAATTAAATTGGAATCGACTCCCGTGAAAAAAACGGAAATTTAGGTAGGGACCCCACCGCACTAACGTTAGGGCCGAAGCAAATTAAGGTCCCATCACGCGTGGGTGATATTAGGAGTATGTTAGCCCCAATGAGGGGCTATAGGTACTTGAACGTGCAGTGGCACTACGCCTACCACTCTGTTTTACCGCTCAACATTCACCTCTCAATATCTAAATATCCGAATTGGCAATCAATGTTCTGGATTTTATAAAAAATCCTCTGCAGTGACGTTTGAAGGAATTGAATTGTTAATAAAGTCAAATAGGGTATTTTTGTTGGACGATTTTTTTTCCTGATTTTATTGCCCATTTGGCTATTGTTTCTAAATTCATATATAAGATGAATATGAAGCATCTATATGGTTTCATATATGATTTTCTAAGACGTTTTATATTGTACAAATTCAAAATTTATATGCGCACGCAGGTATCTTCTTTTTAAATGCACCTGGCCCAAAGGCCACGATCGATCTACTAAATTAAAAAGGTAAGAAAATAAGTACCTGGACGTTGAAGCAGAGTCGGTCTTCAGATTTGTAGGCGCAAACACCTTTAAGGTTTTCCAATTCTCGAAGCTCCAAAATCCTTAGTTTAGGGAACACAATGATTGTATCTTTATTGGCGGCTTCTTGTGTTTCTTCTTCCCTTTTCTCCAACACTACAATCACTTCCATCTTCGGACAGTTGAAAACTTTGAGGGTTTGTATATTCTTTAATAGTGGGAGCATGTGTGACGGGACCACATTCATTAGTTTCTCACAATCCTCGACTACCAAAGACCTCAGTTTCTCATAACCCTGGACTCCCAAGGACCTCAGTAGACAAAAAGACTCAAGCTGAAGTATGTTCTTGTCCCATATCTTTGTTATGTTTGGAATTTCATAAATGGATAATTCCTCCAAAGAAGGGAATGCAACCTGTAACGCTCGTGACACAAGTTATTTTCAAAAACATTTGACTACTTCAAGGTCAGTAATATGATCAAACAAAATTAACCAAAACAAAATGAGAATTTAAATCCCCAAAATGTTAGACTGAGTGGCCGGCTTCCAAAAGTGAGCTTCAAGTTAATAAATTATGGTTGCATGTGGCTTGACATTGATTTTCATCAGATGGCCATGTGACGTAGGGAAGCGTATTGAAAAAAGAAGAACGAGTGATAAAGAGAATCATGAACAAGTATGAACTAGAGTTGCATGTGGCTTGACATTGATTTTCATCAGATGGCCATGTAACGTAGGGAAGCGTATTGAAAAAAGAAGAACGAGTGATAAAGAGAATCATGAACAAGTATGAACTAGAG
>BPLS01026256.1:0-12153 GCA_019656275.1 Rhododendron kiyosumense
AAAAAAAAAAAGACCGAAAATCCGAATAGTTTTTTATTGAATGGTTTAATAAAAAAACTACTCAAATCAAACCCTACCCGATCATTTCTTTTGCCGATTTCTCGTGAGTACTCTTAAAATCACGTTCTAAATACATTAAGCGGCTCGGATCATCGAAATACGATCAGGAAAGAAGAAGTGCCGACGGGTGCGGACGGAAAAGGTGTGGATAGGAACCGAACACTGTGTGTGTGTGTGTATATATATATATATATATATATATTTCGGGACAGTTCCGCGGACAACCAATTAAACACCTAAAAAAACACATTCTGCATACATTGAACGGTTGGGATCATAAAAATTTGATCGTGAACTATGAGATTGAGATTTGGAGTGTTTTTTTAGGTATCTAATTGGTTGTCCGCAGAACCACCCCGTGTATATATATTGGAGCGGTCCCAGAGACCCCTAAACCAACCCCCCCCCCAATCTTAATCTCATAGTTTCCGATCAAATTTTGATGATCTGAACCGTTCAATGTGCTCAGAACGTAATTTTAAGGGTGCTCACGAGAAATTGGCAAAAAAAAAAAAAAACTGAGAACGGCTTGATTTGAACAGTTTTTTATTGAACTGTTCAATAAAGTTCAATAAAAAACTGTTCCAATGAAGTCCTTCCTGGTCATTTTTTTTGTTGATTTCTCGCGGGTACCCTTAAAATCACGTTATAATTACATTGAGCGACTCAAATTATAAAAATTCAATTGGATACTTGGGGAGATATTTTTAAGAGATCTTTTTAAGGGTCCCCGGAACCGCCCCGTATATATGCACTCACACACACACACACACACACTTTATTTCCAATAAGGGATCCCGCACGACCTTACCGTGCAGGACTTCCCTTTCCCGAGCCAATTTTGACGATTCAAGCCACTCAAAGTGATCAGAACGTGATTTTAAGGGTAACCAGGAGAAATCAGCAAAACAATTAATCGAAAAGGGCTTGATCCAAATAGTTTTTTATTGAACGGTTTAATAAAAAACTGCTCAGATCAAGACATTCCCGATCATTTTTTTTGCTGATTTCTCGTGAGTACCCTTAAAATCATGTTCTGCACACTTTGAGCGGCTCAGATCGTTATAATTCGATCGGAAAAGGAGAGTCTCGCAAGGTAAAGCCGTGCGGGATCCCTTAGGAGATCCGGACTTTGTGTGTGTGTATATAAATATATATCTCAATATCTCTCCTAGAGAGAGAGAGAGATCTTGTCACTCTATCCTCTTCCAACCTAGACCCATATAAAAAGAACACAAAAATATATTCCCAGCTTATTATAAAAGAGCATTGAAGCCAGTTTTGGAAACGGTAGTCGAAACTACTCAAGCAGAGCCATTATCAGCAACATCAAAGAGTAATGCACGTAGGAGTTCAATGAACAAAACCTTGTGAACTATACAAATATCTCAATATCTATGGAACAATGGGGCGTTAGTTCTACAGACATCATTCATTCAGCCTTTACCAATATCTCCGAAAATAAACAAAGCATCAACTCAAAGAGCAAACAAAAACTTGCCAAGTATACATCATTCAACTAAGACATACTTTCCTACAATTCCAGTCCAAGAAAACACCACTGCACAAGTCTAAAAATAAACGCACATTGTTACTTCCAACTACAATGTACATGGGTACATACTCTATCAACAATAACCTAAAGGTAGTCAGCATTGAAAGTGAGCTCATCCGAAAGGGAATGCATTGATTCTTTGTTGACCAATTACGAAGGAACGCCAAATTTGAATTACGGGTCCCTAATGAGAACCCACCTTAACCCACCGTGACGAGGGGAGTGGCCAACTAAGAAAACAAGTTACATGGTACGATATCAGAATGAAGCGTAAAATTAGTAAAAATATGTGGACTGTGATAATAATAGGGCTAAAAAAAAGTAGGCCATGAAAAGACTTGTAACACATGTAGTAGTACAACAAATAACAAATGTATTAGCATGCACAACATTTTACCGATTCACTTTATCTGTATCTGTCTCCTCAACGAACACTTTCAACTTCAAATGGGTACTGCTGGATTCTCTTATCACAACCAGCTTTGCAAATTTCCCAACCTTTTTCCACATTGCATTATAGAACTGAAAGCCCCACCAGGAGAAAGATTAAATTAACAACAGCAGGATAGTCTTAAGTGGTAATTGAGTAATTTTTGGAAAACAAATTTACAAAAAAGAAAATCTCATAAACAATGTCGATAGTGAAATGGCAAAATAGTTATTGATAATCGCTAGGCAACAAAGGGACCACTTCAGCACTAAGTACCTTGACAACGTATTACCAGAGTAGGCACCATTCAAGGAGGTCATAGCACCAAACAAAGAAACATGGCTCACAATTTGACATTTTCAATCAAATTGAAGTACAAATGCGCAATGGAAACCTAGGTTATGAGGACATTGAAAAAAATAACAAAGTCTTTAGATGCAAAAGCGAAAGACGAGGCAGTTGACCTGTTATGAGGCAAGATGTAAGCCTCAAGGGGTTGAGGCGTAAGCCTTTGGAGTTTTTCTTTCTTATCTATAAAGAACAAAAGTAATTACAAATACCACGACAGGAGGTGATAGTGTATGTCCCATACAAAGGCATGTTACTAAAGATGAGAAAAAAATAAATGAAATTCACGAACAAACATGTTAAGGCATAAAACGTAGTGCATTAATAGAACCAAGCTTTAAAAGCACACTAAGTCGTCTCACAAATACGCAAAAAACCTTTCTTCTTTGCATCAACAACTTATGGCAAACCGACTTTCACTCACCAAAATAAATTGACTCTTCTTATCCGTTCACCTCCGTTATCTAGGCGAAAAAGGTATGAAAAGTGTACACCTCCCATGGATGGCCACAGATCAGTGGTTCTCTAAAAATAAACACCCAAGAGCGTTTTGGTTGCACCTCCCCCAAGGTGAGCCCCAGAATCACCTTTGAAAGCATTGGCTACATGTAGGGTTTCCCTCTTTATGACCAATGGGTAAGTCGCATAACTAGGGGGGTCGCTCTTGATACACAAGATCACAAGAAGGTGGAGGACAAGAGGAGGAACCAAGCATCTTAGGGAGCAGAAAGGGAGGCAGTGAAATGTAGTGTGTCACTCGATCCTCGATGGAGGAACCTGTTAGAATATAGTATTAGTGGTAGTCCCACATTGCTTAGTTTTACTTATTTAATATGTGAGTCATCTATATAAATAAGATTGTTATGTGTTAGGGTTATTAATACCCTAAACACTTTCCATTCTCTCTCACAACATGGTATCAGAGCATGATCCTAACCTTAGTCTGCCACCATAACTTTCGTCCACCAGTCATCGCTGTCCACCATCCATCATCAATCATCACAGTCGAAACCCTATTCCTGTTGCCGTCATCATCAACCTTCAACCTCCACAGTCGAAACCCTAGCCCCCCTATTGCCAACATCAGATCTTCCAAACCCTAGTCCTCCACAATCGAAACCCCAACCTCCAAACACCAAACTAGTTCATCGCCGGACATCTCCTCCCATCGCTGACCACTCTCCGACTTCTGGCGACCACTTGGCAACCTCTGGCGACCCTCCTCCAGGTCATACCAACCTCCAATGATCTCTTTTTGACCCTAGATCTGCTAGATCTTCTCCGCAAACCACTGGGTCTTCTCTCGTCTATTTTTTTTTTTTTTTTTTGATAACCGAGGAACAACCCTGCAGCCGAGCCACTATTGGACCCGGCTGCGCAATTCAAACCTCGGGAAAGTGTTAGAATATAGTATTGGTATTAGTCCCACATTGGTTAATGTAGTCTTATGTTATAATTTTCCATTATATAAATAAGAGTTGATTGTGTTAGAGTTAGTTAACACAACACCCTACACATTTTTCCCATCTTTCTCTCTTAACATGGTATCAGAGCACGGTCTTAACCCTAATCTTAAACCACCATTATAGCCACCACCTTCCATACATCATCACCATCTTCAGCCCCCACCCATCCTCCTCCGACAGCTCCAATTGGAAACCAACCCTCCGAAACCCCTTTCCAGCCCATAAAACCCCTCAATCGCACCTTATATCACCATCTCCAACCATCATTGACCTCAGAAAACCCTAACCCAGTAATTACGAAACCCTAAATCAACCTTTCAGCTCGAAACACAAAAACCAACAGCCCTACCACCCTTTAATCCTCCAATCAGCACCCCTCCAGTCCTTAAAACCCTAAAACGACATTGTTCAAAGCACAGCTCATCGCAGCACTGTTCACGTCATTGTTCATGCACACTGTTCATCGGGTACTGTTCATGCGCACTATTCATGCAGCATGATCTCGAGGTCTATCCATGGTTTTCCATCTAGATTGGATAAGCTAGTCAGTTGGTTGTTTCTCATTGGTAGTTTATGTTGCATCAGTAATATTTGCTGTTGAGTTTATTTGCTCCCTTTGGTCACTTTTGTTGGTTTTGTTGATTGGTATTGATTCGGTGCAATGAATGATAAGCCTGTGTCTACTTACTTCTAGTTCTACTGATGTTGGTAATTTGTCGGGCTCCTCGGTTTGGTGAGAGACTATCTATTACCTTTGTTCCTTTGATGATGTTTATTGCTTGGTGGTCTATTTAGTTGCTTCTTAATTGTTTGGTGGTGTAGACACCCTATTCTGGACCATCCGGATCAGCACGTTCGCGGTCTTTTAGTTCCCCGATGATGATTAAACGGTCGAGAACTCCCCCGAGATCGATGGAAGGTCGCGAGCTTTGAGCGTTGGACCCTCCCCTTTCAAACCATTTCAAGCCTCTTCGAACCCTTCAAATCCAGAGCCAAATAAGCCTCAGCAAGGCCAAACCTGGCTTACGCCACCTTTTCCTTGGCGTGCGCCAGGAACTCGCCACGTGTTGGACATCGACCGTTGACTGAGTTTGACCTGGCGCACGGTAGCTTTTAGGTGGCGTACGGCGGGTCAAGGCCGGTCAAATCACCGCTTTTCTGTCACGTGCTCGAGACTTTGTAACCAACCCAGTACAGTACAGAGCCTCCTGATCATTGCATGCTGCAGGGCCGTCCCCCTCTCTCTCCTACACACTCCATCAAGGCAAGTCCCATGCATTAAATGCATGGGAGGCTCCCTCCTAAACCTAACCAACCCCTAACCTCAGTTGGCCAGCCCTGATCTCAGTCCCTCTCTCCATCATAAATACCCCCCTTGCATTCATTTGCAAGGGGTTAGCAACATTCATTAACCAAGGTTCATTCCCCCTTCTCTCCCTTGCTCTCTCTCCTCCATTGAAAGAGTAAGGATAAGAAGAACACCCCTCTCCACTTACCAGTCAATACATACCCTCCATCTTCAACCCTCCAAGCTCACTCCCACTCCTCCATCTCTAGTGCCAAAGGTATACCACCTCTGCACTGCTTTCTGTTTTCTGCCCCTGAGGGGAACCAGAAGGGTTCTGGCTAGTAACTGATACTAGTCCAGACCCCTCTCTGGTAAAATAAACCAGTCGTAATGGTCAATCCATGGCGCACGCCACCTTATTTGAGCCGTACGCCACCTTTGGCTGTACGTGCACAGATGGCGTGGGGGACATGGGGGACCATTTTAGTGCTTATTTCCTTCATGTCATCACCTTCCAGCATGCTAAATAATCGGTTTACCGCTTTCTGAACCTTAGAACTGTGTAAGTGTAGTTGTCAATATTTGTTTCTTCCCGTCTTTAAGGCCTCTGGGTTGCTTCTGGTCATGATCCAGAGCCCAGATGATGTAAAGCCAAGCACTGACCAACGAGCAAACCTGGCGTACGGTCTCAGTTGGGTGGCGTACGGCATGCTTGACACAAGGCAGTGCGTGGCCCTTATATCATGAGTCCTTCCCAGCCTTTTATTTCTTCCCCACTCTGTTTATGGGGTTTGTTGTGCCTTTCCTTGGCTCTTAGCCATTTCTTATGCCTGTCTGCCTGTATTTCGTACTCAAAGCTATATTGATTAACTGCGTGGTTTGTCCTGGGTGTGCGCTGGTCCCTTCCAGAGCCCAGAGGGTTGAGAATAGGAGCCGTGAGAAATCAGATAGGTAGTGTACGCCAGCCCATAGGTGGCGTGCGCAGGGTCTACTGGCGTGTAGTGGTTCTGCCATTGCGTGCCAGCATGTCATCTGCTCACGTACCCGACGAGCAGCGTACACCACCTCACTGAGCTCTTTTACAGTGCTTGTTCTCAATCTATTTTCTTACGTTTAATTCAATTCAAGCAAGCAAGCCATCATCCATAAAGCATTTTGTCATAATAAACTGCAAGCTGTTACAGTATTAATCCCCATTAACTGTTCCCCCGCCCTAACTGGCTAAAAATGATCAAATGAGAGAAAAATGCAAACGTTTTACAAAATGCCCGAGTAGAGACCGATCTCCGGATTGGGCGAGAGGGGGTGCCATAAAACCCTTCCCCTCTCGTAACCTGGCTCCCGAACCTCAGATATCGAAGGTGACGACGGACCAGTCTACGCCTTTCTCAAATCAAATCAAACCTTTTTAAAATCAAATCAAAAACGTAGCAAGCGTTCTCGAGTTCGGTTCCTTGGGTGCCTCACCGCTAAAACCCGAGTGGCGACTCTGAATCGAAGCGTTTCGCCGCGCCGTATTTTCAAAGAGGGCCGCAAACCAAAATCGGGCGATTTTCGGGGCGTGTGCCCACAGTGGCGACTCTGCTGGGGACGTTGCATTAATCCGTATTTGGCGATTAATACATGAAAGAACAATTTTCAAAAGCTTGTCAAAACAGTACGCTTCGCGCTGCTGAAGAACGGAATGGTAACGTAACAGGATCTCAGCATCCGACCAATCCGAACTGGGGCTTTTACTATTGTTCACTTATGTAGTTTTCTCCAAGTATTGGTTAATGAAAGTGAGCCAAGCTCAAAAGGCATTTTTGAAACCTTGCGTTTCTCTCTCATTCTAAATCATTCTTCGGCACCTTTTCATTCGCATCGATGTTGGATAAGCCCCGTTGAGGCGTTTTGGGTAACCGGCACAGTTTACTGGAGCCCGGGGTCCTCGAATGCCCAACAACCTTGGACGATGATGAGTCGTAATACCGTTCGACCATCGCTTTGCTGCACGCATTGCAATGGGAGGTATACCGCGGCTTTAGTCAGAGGAACCCCCCTTCAAGCCAAAACCGGCCTCTACATGCGTACAAAGCACTAGAACCTTTCAACCTAAGACAGGAGCCTACAGGGTAGGATTACTTGCATCTAACCCCCATAAACTGTCTATGTGTTACCGCTTTCCTTATCGCATGCCTGTACATACATGCATTCCGCTTTGCGTAGGAGCATGCTAGGGCGGCTTTTAGGTCTGTCTCGAGTTTGTCTCGTGACTGTCAGGTCCCTGCCATGGACCGATGACGAGTCGTGCATCTTGATGTTGCGCGTAATCAATTTTCAAAATCCTTGAGTTAGCGAGACTTTGGGAAATCAAGGCTGTTTAAGTCTCTTATCTGAACCTAGTCGAAGTTTCAAACAGAAAATCAGGAACAACGAGGAGAATGTCGTGATACCCACACCATCCCGGTTAAAGTGCTAATCACTTACACCATCAAGGCTCCGGCACAGTGCTGCTTACGCCACCTCGGTTATGGTATCACGCCGTTTGCACCAAGTTGTTCCGACCTCCAAAGTTGAAACTTCGAGAAAGGAGCAGTCAAAAGGCTTAGATTGTCTTGACATCCTTTAGTGTCCATCGACTCAAAACAAGGATACACCGTCGAAAAGAAATCTGAGGATTCTAGCAGCATCTGAACGTTATGAGACAAACTCGTTTCTAGAGTCTAGGAGGACACCGACGATGATGACATGCGCATTGCATTCTTTCAAATTCTTTCAAAAGCTTGTTGCAGGAACACCACTGAGTTCTCATTTACTTTGTTGTCCAAAGCTCTAGGCCATCACCCTCACCGATCATCAATCCAAAATGACAGCACAAGTAGAGCTGGCTGAGCTGAAAAGGGCTGTAGAGGAGCTAAGTCACAAAATGGACAAACAAATGATCATGGTCCAGGAACTGGTTAATCTCTTTACCACCATAGCCCCGCAATCGGATATGGGGCCAATCAAGGAATCCTCTCAAGCCTGCCACACTCTTGCGGTCGGAAAGTACTCAAAGGATATGTTCAAAGGCCTGGCTGAGTTTCATGAAGCCAAGACTCATCCGAAGGAGAATGCTGGATCATTGTTCAAAGCCCATGCTGAAAGGGAGGATATGTGCAATAAAGAAATCAATCCCAAAGGCAAAAGAGTGCATCATGTTCCTCAATCCGATCGTCGGAACCCACCAAGGACCTTCTCTCGCTTCTCCACACCGTTGTCCTCAGTTTATGAGAAGTTCCTCGAAGCTGGCTTCCTCAAGCCACTCCTTCCAGCTCCTTCACCTCGGGCACTGCCGGCATCCTACAATTCAAATGCCTATTGTGCTTTCCATCAAATGTCTGGCCATCTCACCGATGCCTGCTTCCGCCTTCGACATGCCATTCAAGATCTCATCGATAATGGCACCATTCTAGCTCTATTCCCATCAAAGCCCAAAGCCATTTCCAAGCTCATGCCTCAACACGGTTCCAACCCACATGTTAGCCAGATATCCATCAGCTCCACTCAAATCAACCCAAGCTCCACCATATTCAATCCTAGCCTCCACATCGTCCCGAAAGATCAATCCAAGCCAATCTTGTCTCTCCCGTCCGAACCCGAGGTTAACCTGATGGCCATAGGTGAAATCGAGATCCTTACTGACGACACCTGTGTTGACAGTGATGAGCCTGCCAAGGAGGAATTCAAGAGGAAGCTTAATCAATCAAAGGAGAAAATGGACTTTGGGGCTGTTATTCAAGGAGTTCTCTCAAGTGGGGCTGGCCGAAGAAGTTAAAAAGGCCGAAGTGCTGTTGTTTGAGCCTGCTGTCCTCTAGCTCCCGCCTCTCTAAAGGGAAGTTAAGGGTAACTATAAATGTTGCATTTTCAAATCGCGTCTATTTTGCATTGACACTTTTGAGTCTAAGTCTGACACAGTGTCTGTCAAGTCGTCTAAGTCTAGCTCTGAGTCGGAGTTCGTGCCTCTTGGCCCTCTATGTCGTAGCTTCAATTCTCAATTCGAGTCATTTTGCTATACTTGGCAACCCCGAGGGTTTTATGATATGCATTATCCTGCTTCTAAGTGCTTTGCTGACTTTTGATAAACTGTGTCGACCCTGACGACGAAGGGATAGATTTCGATGGGAATCTCCCCAAGGAAATGTGTTCTCTCGCCGAAAGGGAAGACGAAAGGCATGCTCAGCCTCTAAAAGAAGAAGTAATTTCTAATAAACTTGAAAGACGATATAAACCCCCCCGGAAGTTTCAAAATTGTTCCGGCGCTGTCCCCAGAAGAGCATTGTGCCCGTTCAAAGAATTTGACAACATCTTGGCATGGTCTCACAAAGACACACCTGGTGTCGATCATGAGATAAAGAAGCATTGAGTCCTTTACTACCGGATGCCAAGCCAGAAAGCAAAAGCTCAAAAGCCTCCAGGCCTTATATCATGTTCAAAACAGTACCAGCAGTGTTCCATCAAGCGCACATTAAAAGGTGCAAAAGTGGCCTGGAATGAGACATTTCCAACCAAAGCAGTAATGCCCCTTTCACCATCAAGGCCATTCTATCTGGGGCCGCAATCAAAGCTCATCAATCTCGACGGCAACAAATTCAATACCGTGGTCTACATGGATCATTTCAAGTGCTATTTTTCCCTGAGAGATGCTCGTTGGATCGAAAACCACAAGGGTGGGCGATTCCAAGCAAAAGTTAGAGCAGCCTGCTAGACCGAAAACCTAAGGAGGCGGTCTAGGCAAAAATAAATTGGCAAAAAGTCGAAAGCTCGCTAGACCGAAAAACCTGAGAAGGCGGTACTAGGCAAAAGTTAGAGCGTAAAATGAGAGGTGAAATACACGAGTGAACCTTGGCCTGAACTACGTTTTGACCTGATTCCTCAGAAGGGGATACGTAGGCAGTCTCTCTCTTCGAGACTCGGTCATAATCTATCAACTGGATCTCAAGTTTTGGCTTTGGCGCACCACGTTGGCCGCCTGAACTATGTTTTGACAAATCTATCCCTGGGGTTCGGTCGTAATCTATCAATTGGATCCAAGGCTTTGGTACGTTGCCGTAGTCGAGAAGAAGACAAGCTTCATTTGTGCAGAATGGGGGGAAAACCTTTCGTCCTTCAATCTTATTTCAAATTACTTCTTCAATTTCAAAGCTGAGCAAAAAGTCTTAAAATAACTGAAGCATCAAAAACAGAACGAAATGCTAGAGGTCCCAATGGGCTCATAGTTTATTCTAAGTTAGCGAAGTCTAGTGTGAGCAACCGCAGCAGACTTGTAGTCATGTGCAAATTTGAGGTTCACGCTCACTTGTTCAAAGTGATGCGCGTTGGTTTTAAACCCGCGTGCGCTTATTCGATTCCTGGAGCAAGCAACAGTAGGCAGCCATCGTGCCTACCAAATATTTTGAACTCACGCGGAGGTACCTCAAGCTCAAATCAAGGTCTCAGTGCCTCGAAAGTTGTTCTATCATTCAAAGCACCTCGAATATCATTCAATGGGCTTTTGCCAAGTTTTGTCATGCCGTGCAAGTCATACGAACCTTATGTGACTGCACGGGGGTGTCGGTTTCAGTCCGGGCCTATACGAGTCATTCCATTTGTGTCTTTTTGTCCATTTTTGCGGTATTTTTCGAATGTTTCAGTCTGTTTCCCATTCTGAGGCTTTCCTCTCAATTTTGTTTGTTCGTACAGGTCATCGTACATCTATTTGACCTTACGCAAGTGTCAGTTTCATCTGTCGAGGAATATTTGAGTTTTGGCTCATTATTGCCCAAAATCTCATTATTTTCCATGTGTTTAAAAGTCTATGTCTTATCTTGGGGCTCTTTCTCCCTTTTCATTCGAGCTAGACGAGTTTATACATATATGTGTGTGTGTGTCGGCTTAGTTCACTTGTCAATGCAAATTAGATATTAGTGGTGGGTTTATACGCTTTTCCTCAAAGGAGAGTCAATAAACTGAAAAATGCAATTTTTACATTGATACCCTAGCTTCTATCTCGTATCCAAGCGAATGGAATCTCGTGAACAGCAAGAGCATGTCAGCCTAAGGCCGAGCAAATCATATCTATGGGGCACATCTGCCCAAGCATCAAGGAGCAGGCACGCAGGTCCAATACCGCTGCTAAATGTCAACTGGGACACGCCGGCCCGCTCAATGCCCGTCTATTTTGGCAAGCAAGCCTGAAACTCAAAAGCAGAAGGCAGTAAAGTAATAAGACTCAGTGGTAGTCCTCAAGCGTTGTCATCCTCTTAGGAGCCGCCCTTAGCTTATGTTTGCATTGTCAATGTGTGCATTCAATTTAGTACATATCATTGCATATTGTATATCAACTGTTGAAAACAGGAAAAATCTATCAAGTGCTAAAGCATGCCTGTCCGGCGTCGAAAGCAGCAAGTAATCAGGATTTTGGGGTTTCATACCTGGGATCAAGTCACTACTGGAATTAGAGCCGAAACCACTATCCAGAATCAAATCAATCAACGACGGTTAGCCATATCGTCCTTCAAATCATTCAATCAACGACGGTCAGCCATATCGTCCTTCAAATCAAATCAATCAACGACGGTCAGCCATATCGTCCTTCAAATCAATTCAATCAACGACGGTCAGCCATATCGTCCTTCAAATCGATTCAATCAACGACGGTCAGCCATATCGTCCTTCAAATCAAATCAATCAACGACGGTCAGCCATATCGTCCTTCAAATCAAATCAATCAACGACGGTCAGCCATATCGTCGTTCAAATCAAATCAATCAACGACAACCAGCCATGTTGCCCTTTTCAATCCTTCAACGACGATCAGTCATATCGTCCATTTCCAAGCCACAAATGGCATTCAGAATATTGCCCGCCGTTCAACTCAGCGGCCGCCCATCCAATCAATCACCAAAACGATGGTCCGCCCGTCCAAACAGTCTATAAAAAAAATCGTCCGCCTATCCTGATCCACATCTATGTACAGCGAGTGCAGCTTCCAACAGTCTTATTG
>BPLS01026263.1:3930-18089 GCA_019656275.1 Rhododendron kiyosumense
ATATCTATAATAAATGGTTATTTAAAAATAAATAAAATAAATATATTTATAATGTTATTTGGAAATTATAGAAAATATTTCTCAAATTTTTTGTTTTAAGATAATTCTTCTAATTATATCTTCATAACAAATTAAATTTTAAACTAGGTTTATAATCGAACACAATTTTTTAGGTTTTCCACTACCCAATTCTTCAAAAAAAGGCAAAATATATGGTGTATATAGTTTAAAGTGGTGTGAATATATAAATCCCCAAAATCTCTAAGTTTTCCCGCCAAAAAATAGGGTGCTCTTTTTTTGTTTTTTATTAATGGTAACTTGTTACTTGACCAATCGGTTGTCGTAAGTGTTGCATGTTTGTGTGGTAAGTTTTGCCTTATACGATAATAAGTGTTGTTTTAGTCAATGGTAAGTGCTGCTTGTTTTTTGGGGTAAGTAATCCTTCGTTTTTTGGTCAAAAGTTTACAAAACCATTTCGTTTTTAACAAAACCACCATACATTTAGTTTTTATTTTTAATCTAAGGGCTGTGATTTATCTATTTTCAATTCAATAATCCATATTCAATAGGAGTATGGTGCTCCTAAAACTGTCTGGGAGCACCACAGCCGACGCGCAGGGTGTTGGTCTATTTTCTTGGACTGGTTTTGCATCGTTGTTTGGGCTGTTAAGGGAAAATTTCAAAAAAACCCCTGAACTTTGAACCCAATGTCAAATAGGCACCTGAACTTAAATAAACTTCAATTGAACACCTGAACTTTCACTCCGTTATTCAATTTACCCCCTGCTGTCTCAATCTATGACTTTCCTAACGGCAATCACTAAGTTGGACACTAACAGACAGAACAAAATGTTAGATGGAGAAATTGGAGGGAAACAACAGTGATTTGGCACCTTTTTAAGGCCCCGTTCAGCTAAAATAAGCCTATTGGCTTGTTTTTTTGTCCTTATTCAACTTTTTTTTTTTTTTTTCATATTTGTTGGTTTTTCATCAAATTTTTGGGGATTATTGCATCGTCATAACGAGAGGAATCTAAAAAGTAAAAAATTATTATCGTAATCCATTTTTTTTAATAAAAACAAAAAAATTGGTCTATTGGCTTGTTTTTGTCTTTATTTAAAAAATTAGGTTTCGATTGTAATTTGTTACTTTTTAGATTCCTTTAGTCATGACGATGCAATGATCCCCAAAAAAATGATGAAAAACTTGCTATGTTTGGATTTGTGTTAATTGAATTTTGTTTTGAAAAAATAATAGGGATAATAAGTGAAAAGAGATAGGGAGAGAAATGTTGGAAGTATGGAGAATCTAGGGGGAATTTTTTGAAAAATTCTTTTTGAATTGTAAAGAGAACAATAAAAAAATACAAAAAAAAAATTTGAATAAGAACAAAAAATAAGCCCGTAGGCTTATTTAGCCGAACGGGGCCTTAAAAAGGTGCCAGATTACTGTTGTTTTCCTCCAATTTCTCCCTCTAACGTTTTGTTTTGTCTGTTAGTGTCTAGCTCAGCAGTTGCCGTTAGAAAAGTCACGGATTGAGACGGAAGGGGGTAAATTGAATAACGGAGTGAAAGTTCAGGTGTTCAATTGAAATTTATTTAAGTTCAGGTACCTATTTGACATTGAGTTCAAAGTTCAAGGGTTTTTTTGAATTTTTCCCGGCTGTTAACGAAAAGTACCTTTACCGGAATCCCATTTCACCATGACCGGAATGTCGATTACATAATTTCAATGACAAACGATATACCAGGTACCTTGGTTTTGCAGCATCCTTAATAGTAAATAAAAGAGTATCACCATGGAGTTAATATTTAAGCATAAATAAATAAATAAATCAGAATCGGGTGTGGTATGCAAGTACTGGTGACCCATGCAGGGGCGGCTCCAGAATTTAAACTCAACGGTGACAAAAATATAAAGATTTTTTTCTGCATGGAGAGCTCTATATAAAATAAACATATTTTATTTATGTTGAAAATTTATTTGGCCCAATTTATTTTATTTTGTTGAGCTAGATTATCTATTTACTCACAATTTTATTTGAATTCTCATTTACTTTGGTTATATGTAGAAAATACTCCCTCCATTCCCTTTTTGAAGTGTAGTATTTCATTTTGGGTTGTTCCTTAATAAGTGTCCATTTTTAAAGTTAGTGGGTAAAAATTGATACATTTTCTATTTTGCCCCTAAAAGTATATTCCATTTTGAAATTTAGTGAGTAAAAGTGTAATGATGATGTCTCCATAGAGAGTAAATAGGGAAAGTGGAGGTAAAAGTTGATGTGAAATCTGTAATGATGATGTTTTCTTAATAAGTTTGAGTTACGAAGCGGGATATTTAAAAAGGGATGGAGGGTGTACAAAATTTTGGTACATCTTTGGAGATCAAGGAGTTCGCTTAAACAGTGGCGACTCCAGAAATTTATATTGATAGGGTCATTTGCAAACACAAATTTCATTTGCTCTACACCCTTTCACCTAATCAATTATTAAAATGGAATAGTAAACAACTCACAAGGTTCATGCATTTTCCAATTTACTTGGTAGCATATACTGTGGTTTCCAAATTATATGTATTTCTTAACTTGGACACCATAAACCCTTGAATTTTAGTGAATGCAATCTTTAAAAGAATATTGCCCCAAATCATGTTTTTCACAAATTAGAATCATTGACACTTGATTCTTACCATGCCACCTAAAGCAATACCTGTTTAAAATTACTTCTTGCCATAGTTGATAGAGGGAGAGAGGAATATGAGTTGGTGTGGCCAGTTGTGAGAGAGAGAGAGAGAGAGAGAGAGAGAGAGAGAGAGAGAGAGAGAGAGAGAGAGAGAGAGAGATGTGACACAAAGGTGCAGAACAGAAGTTTAGTGAAATGCATTCCAGAGGAAAAATGGTTCAGTGGTGTTGCCTCATGGATTGGGATCATACCTTTTCAAGTATCAACCAATCCGAAAATTCTAGTACTGTAGTAACAGTTAGTCCTTTCTCCATGGGTTAGCCGACCCCCCTCCTCCACTTGTGGCGTTGCCTCTGCGCTTGAACCGCCTAAAACTAATAAACTATAGTGCCGACTTGAACTCCCCAAAACTATAGTGCAACCGCCTTTGGACCTTTGTGATATGCAATACCCACATCCAGTTGCGTAATCAATAAAGAAAATGATATAAACTAAATTATAACTTGAAAAAGTGCAGGATTAAATCGCACTATTCTCAAGCTATATTAACGTGGTCGCGTACAATTTCGGGTGGAAAAAAAGGGGACTGTTGAAAGCTGGGGGAATTTCTGAAGGCTAACTAAATAAACTAAAACTTGCGTGTATATTATGGATTTTTGTTGGGTAGGAGGTGAAAGTAGGATCTCGGATTTGTGGAGAGGAAAACAGAGAGACGGAGAGAGAGGACGAACTCTTGATGACAGTCTTTCTGAAGCTGCCTTCTTCTGTTTTTTTTTCCCCTTCATGTCCTTGATGCAAACCATGCTTTGCCTTATATAGGAAAAGCAGTAATTATGCGCACACATGTGTGATCGCGGCCAAGGGAACAAAATTTAATGCCAGAGCTGACAAGAGCTACCCATTGCCAGCGACATTCACTGCCATGACCGACACCCAAGTAATTGCTCACCGCTCCCGGAGTGTCACATGGCATTGTACGTGATACTGCCAACTGCTTCCATAGCGACAAATTATGCAGTAGGGGCATTATCATTCATTTCTGTTAGATTGCCACAAATTGTGGCGATCATTTATTTAGATAGAATACCAATGTGGCAATGCCACGTGATACTTCGGGAGTACTGAAAAATTGGTCCCGACCCCACTGTTTTGAAAATGGATTAGATTTAACTGAAGCCCATTGTTGAGTCAGCGTCTTGAGAGAAATCTCTATCGACTCATGGTCTAATATGGTCCCTCACATGCACAAATAAGCATTATCTACACATGAATCAAATGTATAATTTCTTGCTTTGTCTTTTAGTCCTCCACATGTGGCCAGACACATTTAGAAAAATATGAGGTCCACCCTTGGTCAAGTACTGTTGCATAGCCACTCATATTAGATTCCGGTGTTCAGCGACGCTTTCGATTAATTTTAAGCAAAAGCTATGTAACATGCATAATGAGTTCGCTAATCAAACACCAAAAAAGTGTCATTTCTTTTTCTCTTTCTTGTTTTTTCTATGATTTTCACTCTAATGAACTGGACCCTAAAAGAATGACCACATGGTCAAATTAATATCATCAAAGCAAAATCTGCACAATTGAACGGGATAAAAACTCATTTGTCAGTAATCTGATGTCGCGGCCCATCATCATCCACCCGAACACAATAGTAGAGAAATGCCAGAAAGATTAGGAAATCTGTTAACATGAGGCCCACCACATCAAAAACAAATTTAGGAGCAAATAATCCCCACACCTGCAGCAAAATTCCACAGTAGGATGTGATGAGATATGCTACATAAATACAGACTAATACAAATATTAAACGAAATTGTGGTTGAAGTAAGAATACCCCGTGAGGTGACGTCTTTGAATTGCAACACATAACATTGTGAATGTGGCTGTGGTGGCTGTTATAAGTCCATACATCAGATACACCTGAAACATAAAGATGAATAAATAGTTGTCCAAAAAAAAAAAAAAAAGAATAGTCAACTTACAAGTTCAATCACTGCAGCATGTCCAACATTAAGGGAAGCATACTACTCCGTATGAAGAAAAAAATGATCTTACACGTAAACTTACCTGACATAATTGCATGAGAAAGAATCTTTTTTGCTGCTCACCCTGACCGGATGGAACTTCTTGTATAGCAAGAAATGGAAGTCCAAATATTGGTAGAATGTGAGAAAAACCAAATGTATCAATACTAAGAAGAATAGCTTGGGGAACAAGGATGAATTCTTCAAACCTGAAAACGAAGAAGAGGGGACTCAGTTGAGATCAAGGTGAACTGCTAGACATTTACTCTAACCTATGAGAAGTAACAACCAGGGAATTATTATTATTATTTAAATTTTTTTTGGTAATGAAGAGTGCCCCAATGAACCGGACTAATCTCTCCGGCACTTTCCATGCATTTGCGTGAGGTGAGGTGGCCCCAAGGACAAATCGCTGCAGAGGGGAATCAACCCTGCATCTTTGGGGTGGCAAGCCCCACCGTGGCAAGTCGTTTATCCACTGCGACAACCCCATTGAGGTTACTAGGAAATTATTTTGTACTGACCAGATGATTTTTTCACCGTCCCTTCTTTGCTTGATTGGTTTCCTGAACTATTTCTCATCTAAGCAGGATAGTTAAAACCTCTTCACTCCTAGGCCCTATGAAGTTGATTGGCTTAGTAGTAAGCTTAGGGGCAAAGCATTCCACAACATTCTCAGAAAGCTTGCATGGACACTACGGGTTACTATCTTTGACAATAGAGAATCAATAGGATTCGAAGGTAGTCAGATGCCCCCTAGCTTGCTGTTGGAGCAAATAGTGTATGATGTTTAGGACCATGGTTCCTTTTCTTCCATTAAGGTCACTGATCTTGATGTTCTTCTGGGCAACCAAAGTTTATTCATTTATCCATTTTTGCACCAGTAATCCTTAGGATTTCCCCTTTTTTCTTGCTTTTTGTATCAAAGGGTATGCTCTCTCTGTTACTAGTACCTCATTGTTTGTTCTACAATACTATTCATAAATACAACAAAAATGAAAGTGGAACCAAGTACCAAGTTTTTTGAAAGAATAAGGCTATGGGAGGGCTGAGGTATTAGTCATTGTCTTGCCCAATAGCTATATTTAACAGAATATCCAAACCAAAAGAAAATATTTCCAAGAAAAGCAAAGCATATGTATATGATGTATATACCCAAAGGAAACAGCATACTAACCCAATAAATGCAGCAGCATAATGGAGGCCATCAAAAGCACACCTGAACAAAATGTTGCGATGGGTTAAAGAAATACAGCATACAAAAGAAATGAGCTACTTCCAGGGTAAGACACCAAATAATTCATCAATCAACTTGTAATAGTAGGAGTACAAAAGAAAACAATATTGCAGTACTACCGGAGGTTAGATCTAAAATGAATGACACAACCCCTTGGCCTACTCTTTAAAGCACTGATAAGACTAGCAATGGCTCATTAAGCAGATAAGTAAAAGTTAAGAGTCTTAAGACTGAACTTCTTACCAGTGACCACTGCAGAAAAAAAGGCATACAGCTAGAAGGCTCCATTGTGTAACAGGGAAAGAATACAAGGACAAAGTTTGGAGATGGCCATTTTCGGAGTCCTGTTCCAAACATTCCAATCTCATTATGCACCAACCTAGCAAAGAAGTTCTTGTAAGTACCAAATCATGAGCTCAAAACTACAGTGCTTAAATTTTTTAAAAACCAGCATATCTTTATTTTGTGGAAGTCTACAGTGAGAATAGCGACATTCAAATGACCATAAACCATGTTATAGTTGCTAACGGAAATTTAATGCAAACAGCTATAAAGACAAGAGAGTGGCCTAGACAGTCATAAAAACAGAACCTGTCGCTCAAGTATAATATGACAAAGACATAAGGTGTGATGAAGAGAGAGCACCTCCGGCCATGGATGCTAAAGCTACCATGGGTCCTTGTCTTCCAGATAGAATGATAATTGTTGAACTTCACGCAGATAACACAGCTACTATTTTAACGGCCACAGTCTCTTTCCAACTAGACGTTTTTTCTTCACTGAGAAATTGAAGAAGTGCCAGGGATGATAGTTGTCCAAAACCAATCATATAGATTACTTTAGGAATGTAATGTCTCTGCATGTCTATGCACATAGGAGGCAGATTGAGTAATTTACTTTCAGAGGTCCAATATGCTGCAATGAGAAGGTAGCTAAAGATCGTTCCTCTTATAACATTTTTCAAAAATCTCCTGCATGAGCTGCGAGAAATGCTCTCATGCAGCATGTAGGCCAGTATGATCAGAGCTGGCACTGGCAGGAGTTCAGCTATATGCCTCCAGAAAGGATAGCTCTCAGAAACAGCAAGCATCCATGAAGGACACAAATCTGCTAATCCTGAACTGACAGCCTGCTTTGATGGCCCAAGTTCAATACAAAATCTGAGGACAGAGACTAGGAGAACAAACACAAAAGCCTGCAAGTACAATTTCCCAATGTTCAGCCCACAATAAAATCCCAAGAGTCAAATCATATCTGGATGTCATCAAAGAAAGAAGATTATTTGCAAGCAAAAATAGATCAATAGTAAATGTTGATTGAGAGAAAAGTGTTTAGGGTGTTAATTAACCCTAACACGAGAGCTTTATTTATATTATGTGAGAGCTAATAACATAACGTAACAAACCAATGTGGGACTAAGTCTGAACTCTTATTCTAACACTCCCCCTTAAGCTAGAGAATATATATCACAAAATCTCAGCTTGTTACATAATAACTCTAAACATGATTTAAATAACAGTTTGGTGAAAATATCTGCCAACTGAGCTCCAGTAGACACGAAAGGGGTAGCCAACACGCCACTATCTATCTTCTCCCGAACAATATGACAATCTACTTCAATATGTTTGGTTCTCTCATGAAATACCGGATTCGAAGCGATGTGTATTGTTGCCTGATTATCACAATACGTAGGAATAGGTAACTATACACCAAACCCCAACTCCTCGAGCAAAGCTTTCAACCATACAACCTCACATGTAGTATGAGCCATGGCATGATATTTTGCTTCAGCACTGGACCAAGCAACAACAGTTTGTTTTTTGCTCTTCTAGGTAACTAGATTGCCACCAATCTATCAGATGGTGATCCACCCAATCAGCATCAAGAAAGGCCTCAACATGCAAATAACTATTTGAACGATAGAATGGACCACATCCAGGATTAGCCTTGAGATACTTCACAATACGAAGACAAGCTTACCAATGGGGAAGACGAGGGGTTGACATGAACTGACTTATCATATTGATTAGGCCGTGTATTGGTGAGATAATTCAATTCGTCTACCAAGCGACGATAATGGTCTAGATGAGGAAATATCTCCCCCTGATCAACATATAGTTTGACGTTTGGATCCATAGGAGTCTCCACAGGCTTTGCTCCCAATAAACCAGTTTCCACTAGAAAATCCAGCGTACACTTTCTTTGGGATAGACTAATCCCCTCCTTGGATCTTGCAACCTCAATACCCAAGAAATATTGTAGCTTACCCAAATCTTTGGTGTGAAACTGACATCGTAGAAAGTGTTTTAGCTCATCAATACATTTCTGATCATCTCCAATAATAATGATATCATCCACATACACAATCAACACTACTTTCTCCCGATCGGACTGAATAGAGAAGACAGAATGAAAGTGGTGCATCCCAAATTGAAACACAGCATCACTAAACCTGCCAAACCAAGCTCGAGGTGATTGCTTAAGACCATAGAGAGCTTTGCGAAGGCGACACACCTGAGAACGCTCCCCCTGAGCTAGAAACCCTGGAGGTTGCTCCATATATACCTCCTCGAGCATATCACTATGTAGAAACGCATTCTTGACATCCAACTGGAACAAGGGCCAACCAAGATTGGCGGCCATAGAGATAACAACCCGAATAGAGGTAATTTTGGCCACCGGAGAGAAAGTCTCTGCATAATCAATGTCATATGTCTGGGAATAGCCTTTGGCCACAAGACGAGCCTTGTACCGTTCGACTGTGCCATCCGAATTATACTTGACTATAAATACCTACCGACATCCAACGGTAGAATTCCCTGGTGGAAGAGGAACCAACTCCCAAGTGCCATTGTCTTGAAGAGCAGACATCTCAGCCTCCATAGCTGTCCGTCACTCAGAAACAGATAAGGCCTCCTGAACAGTGTTAGGAATAGAAATGGACGAAACAGAAGTAGTAAAAGCACAAATTGACAGAGACATATGAGCATAGGAAACAAACCGAGCAATAGGATGAGAAGTTCAAGACCGAATACTTTTGCGAAGAGTGATAGGAGGTGATGGTGGTGGAGAAACCGGATCTTGGGATGGAGGAGGTGCAGTGGGGCTGTTAATACATGTCGCCGACGAACTTATATCTGCATGGGTGGCACAGGAATAGGAGGAACATCTACAGGAAAAACATACTCAGATTCAGAAAGTACATACTTAGACTCAGGTGTGCCAAGGAAGAAGGGCAATGACTCATTAAAGGTGACATCAGCACACACAAAGTGACGACAAAGAGAGGGTGAGCAACACTTGTACCCTTTTTGAGTGCGCGAATAACCAAAAAAGACACATCGGATTGACCGGGGGTCAAGTTTGTCCCGGTCAGGATCAAGCGCATGAACATAACTTTGTGAGGTATTTAACCACCAAGATCAGTGGAGGGCATATTGTAAGAACAGTATCACTCCAGTAAGATTTAGGGACCTGCATCTGTATTAACATGGCACGCATAACCTCAAATATGTGTCGGATCTTACGTTCGGTGACCCCATTTTGTTGTGAAGTCCGAGCTCAAGGAGACTGGTGAAGTATCCCATGATTATCACAAAAGCGAGAAAAAGCATTACGAAAATATTTGCGTGCATTGTCTGAACGAAATATACGAATGCAAGCATCAAATTGAGTCTTTATTTCGGTATAAAATGACTTAAAAATAGAATACAATTCTGATCTCGCTTTCATAAGATGTAATACGAGAGAAATCGTCGACAAAAATAACATAATACTGAAAATCAGCGATAGTGGGAACTGGGAACATGAATAGCACCCCAAATATCCAAATGTACTAACTGAAAAGGACGCGACACACGACGCTCAATCCTGGGATAAAAAGACACTCGACGGTGTTTACTAAACTCACAGACCTCACATTGCAAATCCTTAATATTACTACATGTTGGAACCAGATGCTTCAAATTTGAAAGAGAAGGATGACCCAGACGACAATGGTGTTGATAAGGTGATACTGATGACTGAAGGGCAGCAAACGTAGGATAGATGTCATCGGCAAAGTAATATAGGCCGCCACGTATAGTACCCCCACCAATCTTCCTCCCGTCTTTAGATCTTGAAATACACAACCATGAGGAAGAAATATGATAGAGCAGTTTAAGGACTTTGCAAGTTTACTAACAGACATAAGATTAAAAGGAAAACGATGAACAGGTAACACAGAATTCAAAGTAAGAGATGAAGTGACAGGAACAGAATCCAAACCAGTAAGTTCTGTGGTAGAACCATCTGCAAAGGTAACATGATATGGTTTACCAACAGACGACTAGAAAACAGAGTAGAAGTACCAGTCATGATCAGAAGACCCAGAATTGATAACCCAAGGAGTAGAAGTGGAGGAAAATGCAACACAAGCAACAGATGGACCTTTCTGAGCAAGGGTAGCAGTGGAGGAAGAACCCGTAGCAGGAGACTGAAATGACATAAGGCGCTGGTACTCCTCTATAGAGATAGTCACCACATTATCGACAGAAGAATGAGTAAGTTGTCCAGTATCCTAAGAGATAGCAACCAGATGAGCCTGAGGGAAACCGTGAAGATCATAACAGAATTCCACCGTATGATTGGTTCTCCGACAATGAGTACAAAACTAGGAGTCACGGCTGCTACCACAACCACCTCCCCCGGATATGCGACCCCCACGAGTACCAAACCAGAGTCACGACCACTATCTCCAGAATCACGACCATGACCACTGAACCCAAAATCACAGCCGCAACCACGGCCACGGATGAAGGAAGAGCCAGAACCACCAAAAATAGCGGAAGCTAATGCTGAACGATCAGGAGGTGGCACGGGAACAGATATAGAAGATTGACAAAGTCAACTAAAAATCTCGCTGAGAGAAGGTAAATCTCGAGACCCCAAAAGCTGATTACTGATAGGACCATAAGTAGATGTTGACACACCAGATATAAACCAAGTCACCTGCAATCGCTCACGCTGGCGCTTCATAATCTGAACATCAGCAAAAATAGGCTCACAGATATTGAGCTCCTCACAAATACCACGAAACTTGGAATAATAAGCCTCCAAGGATAAATCACCCTGTGAGATAGAAAAGGATGACTGATGAAAATCATATGTGCGGCGGAGATTGTTAACACCAGAATACATCTCCTGAGCTGTTGTAGGTAAGAAGACAAATGTGCTAGAAATATGGTCTTCCAAACTATTTCATAACTTAGATCGAATCCGGGCATCCTTGGGCACCCATGCCCCATATGTGGCAGCAGTGGGGGGGGGGGGGCGAGGGGTTTGTCTTCGGTCAAAATATGGTTCAGTGTCTCACCCAGATAAATAGACCTCAACTGCTTTGGCCCAAACAGCATAATTTTTGCCATTTAAAAGTGTAGAAATAATAGACAACCTCTCCCGAAACCGAGAAGAACGAGGAAACTACTAACAATAGTGGAACTAGAAGTAGATACAGGCTTATTAGTCTCATCCATTGTACCAAATCAGCAACCACCAGGAACCAACGAAAGCAACTAACAGGAGCAACAACTACCGACTACCAACTGATCACCAATATCAACACTAAGAAATTCATGCAACCAACCAACCATTCAAACCCAATATAGTCAACCAACAACCAATAACAGATCAAGATAAGGCATTACCATAGGGGAAGACTGGCAAACCAATCTCAGATGCAAGACACTCTGAATAGTAGATCTAGATTGACTGTTTCGAACATAAACAAAGTCTGGATCATGATTTTGCCAACCAAGGAACACATGCAGACTGTTTCGAGAAGAACCGAGTGCTGGTATGATGATTTTGAACGCTCTACAGGGAATTTCGAGCTCAAATCGAGGTATTACTGGTTTGAGTTGGGGTTTTCTGAGGCTGTCGGCACCCTGGGAATGGGTTTTGCTGGATTTTGGCTTATGGGTCAGGAGTTTCAAAGATTTTCGCAGTCGATTAGGGCTGTTAAGGATCGATTCAGGCTTGTTCAGGGTCGATTAGGCCTGGGTAAGGGCTCGATTAGGTTTTCTGTGAAGATAACGATGAAGGGTGATGGCTGATGCTGGATGGGTGACATCGGCGATAGTGGGTGCAGTGATGGTGGGCAGCGGTAGATCATTAGGATTAGGGTTTAGGTTGTAAGGTAGGTTCTGATACCATGTTGATTGAGAGAAAAGTGTTTAGGGTGATAATTAACCCTAACACAAGAGAACTTTATTTATATTATGTGAGAGCTAATTACATAATGTAACCAACCAATGTGGGACTAAGTCTAAACTCTTATTCTAACAGTAAAGTTACTGACAAAGCTAAAGAAGCAAAATTCTTACTTCCAGTTGCATCTTGGCTTTCGTTATTGAATAGCGTAATTTGAGCATCGCACTTGTGGCTGCAAGAAAAACAGTGACTTTTCCTTCTTCCACTAAACCCACAGGTTTTAAATTGAACACAAAGACGAAAAATATGTCAATAATGAAAGAGAGCAGATGAATCCAAGAAACCATTTAAATCTCTAGAGAGACAGAACTTACAAATGTAACTATTTGAAAGGAAGCTGCATGCACGTATTGCCACTATCAGACAGGAAAACATCATTCCATAGGAAATTCCCAATTTGGCATGGGAACGAATGTAAACTCCGCATAGTTTGTTAAGCCATCTGATGCAAAGCACATGGACAACAAGTGAAATCAACATTACCCCAAAGCCAATGCTCATAATCTTCAAATTGAACTGGGTCCATTTCGAACGTGCTAGCTCCGCAACACTTGCCAGGAAACTTAAGTATGCATCGATTTGCCTCTTGAGATCAGGCAAAGATACATGGCAGCTGTCACTTTTTTCTGACACTAAGTTCGTCACAGTTTTTGACCAATTATCCATTGCTTGAGCATACAGTGGCGATAGATGCAACAAGTCTTCATTCGAAAATCCAGTAACAGACGAAGCTGAATAGACATCAATGTATCTTTTTACCTACAAAGTTCATGCATTGCTCATGAAAAAAGTGGCAATATAAAATCGGTGAGTTGCTTGAAGCATATGCAGCCAGCTAACTCCCAAATGAATCAATCAGGTGATGTGCTTTGTCTTGCACTTGATTTGTTAATGGTTAACCATGAGTTGACACCATTCGATACCTTGCAGTGAAGATGAAATTGAACAGAAAACACTATTATTGAAATTATGAGGTTCTCGTTGCCTTGGGATTTTAAGGCTCTAGGAGTGGTTGTGAGCAGCAGAGGAGCAGGAGCTTGGATAAGCACAGATATCTAACATGAATACAGGGTATCTGCATCAGGCTACTGTGCATGACCCTAAACATTGGGATGAAGGGGTACATGCCCAAACGTTGGTACAAGTACAAGGGAACATGCAACATGCACAGTTACATTGCATTATTTCCTACGAAGAATCGATAAAGAGTTCCAACACAGATGCAGCACATAACATGACAATTTTCCAAAATCAAGACATAACGCCGCAGGAAGTAGTATACATTCTTACATGAAACCAGCCCATGCATATAATGCAATCTTCCATTCTACAATAAAAAGGTTGGGACAAATCAACACATTGTTCTGCTCTATTATGTCCTTTAGTTTGTCTCAGAAGATTTTTGTCACAGACAAAACCTGATCCTCATCTGTTCCCGTTTCCTCCTTCTCTGTGAAATTTATGGACGTATCTGTTCCCATACAGCAGGTGTTCAAGCATCTTACCCATTTTCAACGATCCACTACCAGCAGGAACGATAATTTTTCCTTGCATCTTGTTAGCCACACACCATTTAGAGGGTTCCCATAATGAGGGTCTTCTATTTGTGTATTTTCTGAATCCAGAACATTGAGCCCCTACTCCAATGTTTCCACCTTCCTACAAATCAGGCCATTTTCAAGAAACTCTGCTACTTCTCTCAAAACCAATATTATGCAAGAAATACCCCCAAATACACTTACATCGACTAACTACGAACTGCACTCCTCTCAGTATTGTGATCATCCCTCATCTCGAACCTTTATCAACTGGGAAAACGAAAAAAAAAATTCTGCTCTATTGAAACAGCAATCACCATTTCAATGTTCGGTCAAAGACAAAGTTCCCGCTGATTCCACAAATCATTTTGTTAGAGTATTGATGAGTATTAGTCTTAGTCCCACATTGGTTAAATGAGTTATG
>BPLS01026266.1:0-15427 GCA_019656275.1 Rhododendron kiyosumense
ATAACCACTCATTCAGATTTTCTTCTTATCTTCAATTATAACCACTCATTCAGGTTTTATTCTTATCTTTTTATCTTCAATTGTCACTATTTACACAAGAACATAATTTTCTTCTTACCACTCATTCAGAATTTCTTCATACAAGGACCTCAGTATTTCCTCAACATATATTTTCGTAATTCATAAAAGAACATTATGGTTGACTACACATTTTCAATTTCAAATAGTTGGTCAGTTGAGAATAATATTCCTAGTGGGGAGAACATCTTCCACAATGGTCGCGATTATACACCCGAATATACCACTGACCAGGTTAGTTATTACCATTGTTCTCATACATATTCGTTATTTATTTTGAAAGTAGAAAAAATATGTTAAGATTGGTTAATGTTATGCTTATACATATTCGTTATTCTTTTTTTTATTTATAGATTTTTTAAAGTAGAGAAGATATGGTAGCTTGGGCGCGGAGAGTTTTTCTAGAAAATGGTATTGTGGTGGTTATTAAAAATTCTGTTAATTTAAAAGGCGCCAAGCTACCGAAATGCATTCTTGGTTGTGAAAGAGGAGGAAAGTATCCGCCATCGTATCTAATTGAAGGGCTATCCTTGAAAAGAAATACTGGGACTACAAAATACAATTGCCTATTTGAACTGCGAGGTATACCAATACCTCTAAACGCTGTCATGTAGGGTTTAAGGCTTTCCTATGGTTTCCATAACCATGAACCAACTGAACATATTGACGACCACGATAGTACCTGTCTAGGCTAAAACCAATAGAGAAACAATTTGTGGTCGACATGGCCAACAACACCGCGCCTTGTGAAATTTGTAGTATTTTGAAGGAAAAATACCCGTCAAACACTACGGGAATCAAGAGCATTTATAACGCCATTTTCACAAACAAAGAAGCCAAACTGGGTGGTCTAACTCGTACTCAGTATGTCTTAGGTCAATTAGTTAAGAAAGGATGCCTCCATAACTTTCTTACAAATCCAGATACCAACAAAATACATGGCACACTTATTCACTTATGTTCGCATATCTTAGTAATGAAAGAGTAGAGCGACTGACATGGGTATTGGATATCTTAAAGAACTGGATGGTTCAAAAGGGGGCATCGTTGCCATTGGTATTTGTTTCAGATCGAGATTTAGTACTTATGAACGCCATTGAAGCATGTTTCCCACGGCACGTCACATTATTTGACACATAATCTAGTACGTAATAAAGAACTGCAACCCTATACTTGGTCCAGAGTGGAAACGTTTTTTCATGTCATGGCACTCGCTTATTAATTCATCGACACAGTTGTCTTACCAATAGAAGTGGCATGTCATGTGTGATGAGTTTAGACAATTCCTGCATGCCATAACTTACCTTTGGGATACATGGTTAAGGACATACAAAGAGCGGTTTGTTTCAACATGGACAGATACATGTATGCACTTCAGAAGTAATTCAAGTCAAAGGTATAGTCACTTTATAACTTTACTATTTCAATTTTGTACATTATTCTACTACACTAAGGAATAGTTTTTATAACCTTCCTATTTAAACACAATGCATTATTCTATTACAGGACAGAGTTTGCACATGAGAGGCTAAAGTAACATTTGGAGGGTACCATGTCATCGCTACATACATCTTTTGCTAAAATAGACAAGATGTTGAAAATTCAGTTCGGGGATATTCAGAACTCATTCGAGAAATCTATCATTCCACGCCACAAACAATTACGAGATTTTTGATCAAATAAGGTGTCACATTTCATTAGAGGCAATGGAGTTTATCCATATTCAGCTAGAATACACTTCAGAAGCATCCCCCCATCTAGTTGGCTATTGCAACTGTACAATTAAAATAACACACGGATTGCCATGCATGAACGATCTTGCATATTACCGTTCCCTTTCCATTCCAATTCCGCTATGCAATATCCATACTTATTGGACTAGGTTGTCTATGCACACACAAAGGTTTAATGACAAGGGAGCACGACCCGACATGACATCTTAGATTGTTGAGATATTATATGGGATGGATCCATGTATGCGAAAGCATATGATAGATAGGTTTATCTATATGATGGATCCATCTCATAGCATAGTTCGAGCCCCATCCTACAACACAGAACATAAAGGTCGACTTGCAGGTAGAGATGAGCAAAATAGATGTCGCATACCTCCTTTTTCAGAAGCATCCACTTTAGGATCTAGGGTTGCATCTATCAACTTCGAATGTACCGGTAGCTCAACCGAATGCAACAGCATGAGTGAGAGGGAGAGGGAGACGTGGGAGGGGGTCGAGGGTTTACAACGCTCAACCAACCCATGCTCAATCTCCAGTTCCACCCACCCCTGATCCCTACATTCAAGAATTACCTGAGGCTTATCAGCGTTATATTACCCACACTGTTGACATCCAAGGTGACGGTCATTATGGATTAAGGCAATAGCTGCGCAAATTTGGTATAGTGAAAATGATTGGTATTGATTACGAGAGGAGCTTAGTGAAGAGATTCGACAAAATTATAATCTATACAATATGATTTATCCAGTACAGGGTTGGGCAGATGAGCTACTACGCTTACTGAATTGCTTCGAGCCTACGGCACCAATGACACATTGGATGGAGTCTATAACTTTGGGAGTTGTCATCGCATCAAGGTACAACCTTGTACTCCGTACATTTGAGGAGAATGCTTCGGGTTGTTTTACTCATTTGCCATTGAGGTCCCCTCTAGTTCCAGCCTGAGATTATCGGAAAATTACTATTGCCCGTGTTGGCAATCACTTCGTGCAAGTTTTCTTACACCCTCATTACACTGTACCACCCATCCCAACTTGGTGGTGGAACCATGCATCATATGAAACTAGAGGATGGGCTAATAGTTATGGAATTCATATGCAATTGTGGTACGAAATAATGGGTACAAGAGCGCTAGAAGCAGAATTTGGAGGAAATTGATTAGAATTTGTGTTTTTATATAGTTTCATGTATTATCAATATGTACTAAATTATAATAAAATAAAATTTCGTTTAAATTTATTGTTATTGATTAGAAGTTTTTTAATTTATTATTCATTGCTAAGACAAATTAATTAACTAATTAAAATAATATAAAGTTATTAAATATAAACTCAAATTTAATTGAAAATATAATTTGAGTTAACTAAATTAAAATTAAATAAGTAATTAAATAAATAAAGATATGAAATTAAGTAAATAAATAAAAAAAGGAATTTAGTTGGGGGGACTATTTTTTAATCCCCTCCAAAAAGGTCACATCAATGTGGACCAACCCCCATAATTAATCTCCCATACTATCTTATCCCCCTCCATAAATAATCCTTCAAAAATTATACCCGCATCCAATCGGGCCCCTAGATGTAAAATATATAATCACGAACAGCAGGGGCAAACTTTCTTTTGTTCACTATGGACAAATGGAAGTGGAAGGCAACAATAGTTGCACGGCAAAATATGTCAAATTCTTCAATCTTTCGAGTCTTTTGTCAAGCCAACAACATAACAAGAAAACCATATGCAATTAGAGGTGACAAATGGGCAGGTTGAAACAGGTCACGGGTTGAATATGGACGGATCAAATATGGGTTAATAACAAGCGGGTTGAAATGGGCCGGGTTGAATATGGGTCAAGTCAAGCCCAAACCCGACTTGACTTGTTTTCTTTTCTTTTCTTTTTCCCCCTTCCTTCTTTTCGGAATTCAGTTAGGCTTAAAAAAATGTCGGATTGACTTAAAACTGTCGAAATCCAGTTTAGGCTTAAAAAATGTCGAAATTCAATTTTACTTTATTTTTGTCTCGTGCCTTTTGGGAACGAAAAAAGTATTGAAGCAATTAGAGGCTAAAAAAACTTAAAGAATCAGGTTGTAACTTCTTCTTTTTTCCATTTGCAAACAGTAATGAATTTCGACGAGGAGTTAGAGGCTGCGTCGGAGAATCGTCTGGAAGGCGATGATTGCACCAATTGTACAGTTTCGGTCTTCGTTAAGTCCGCCGAAGCCACTGCTTAGGTTTGAATTAAAAAGTCAAGTGGCTTTTTTTTCTCTCTATTCAATTTTTTTTGTATTTGTTTATTTTGCGATAAACTTTTTACCCTTATTAATTCATCTCGATGAGAGAATCGAAAATGTAATTTTTTTTTTTACTTTTAACCTACTCCCTCCATCCCTTTTTTAGAGTCCATTATTCCATTTTGGGTTGTCCCTTAATAAGTGTCCATTTTGTAAAGTTAGTGGGTAAAAGTTTGTAAATTTTCCATTTTGCCCCTAAAAGTATATTCCATTTTGAAAAGTTAGTGAGTAAAAATGTAATGATAATGTTTTCATAGGGGTAAGGAGGGAAAGTGGAGGTAAAAGTTGATGTGAAAGATGTAATGATGATGTCTTTTTAATAAGTTGGAATTATGAAGCAAGACCTTTAAAAAGGGATGGAGGGAGTAATATTTTTTGTAATATTCAAGATAAATCCCAAAAAATCGGCTTTTTGGGCTTTATCTTGGATGTTTTCAAAAATATTTGGGTAAAAGTCATAATTTTTTACTTTTCTGATTTGAGCGAATTAAAAATCGTAAAATACTTATCACAAAACAAACAAACACAGAAAAAGTTGAATAATGACCAAACGAAAAAAGTCCAAAAGTGTCACGCCCTCGATTTTCAACATAAATAAATAAATCATTTCAACAAAAGATCCTCGCATACCATACATAATACCCAAAAAAGTTTCCCACCTGTTCAATTTACAAATTAAGTTTCCAAATTTTTAGAATTACAACCTTGGCCCTATGGCTCATATCAACTTAATATAAGTACGAACTTGTTTAGAATATTACAAACGTTTAGTCAAAAATTGAAATGATGAGTTACAAATGCATATCTGTCAAAAGAGAGTTATTACAAAGATGCATAAATAACTAAATGAGGTTATAAGCTTCCAAAAAATCTTTCATTCCCAAGCACACATTGCATACGAGCTATTTTCCAGCGTTTTGTCCTGGAAAGAAAGATTAAGTTGAGTTATACTAGCCCAATAGGAAGATTTTTACCAACTCTATATGCAAATATGATGATAAGTGCAAAGAAAAGAAAATAAGAGGATTTAGCTCAAACGACGAAATTCAATCAACTCAAGGATATGCCAATCATTCAAGACGATCGTTCTAAGATATGCTATAATCACATTATGCCATATAGTTCACATAATCACATTATGCCATATAATTCACAATACTCAAACAAATCAACAATTTCGACACAACTCACTAACACCAATCTCCACCGATTGTATTTCCACCCCTTGCGTTACAGTTTAACCCCACAAAAGTCACCATATTATCACCCCTAGTATTACAGTGTGCACCAACATCTAGAATCTCCGTATTACCACCCCTTGCATTACGACACCGTCTAAATCTTCGTATTACCACCCCTTATGTTACGAGACCATCTAAGTCGACCACCAACCCAAACAACCATCCCCTCCCTCGAGATACAAGTTAAGGCTTTCGCAAAACCACATTCATTCATGAAGTATATCACGACATGCCAACAATATCACAAATATACCACAAATGTTCACAAGTAATCATTCAATCATAAGTTGCATCTTATTGACATTTTAACCAAGTAATTCCCTATTCGTTCCTCACTAACGGAAGGCCAATGGGTCAAGAATATCATCCACTAGTCATAGAAAGTCATAATAACAAAACAAAAATCATAGGAGTAGCCAATGGATGTTGGGAGGCTGACACACCCCCACTCTAATGGTCATAACTTTCTGTGTACTTAGAGTTTTTAAGTGATTTTGGTGGTAATGAAAAACTAACTTCAAGACCTTCGAATCGATATAAAGTTTGCATGAATCAGATATCAGACGAAAAAGTTATGACCGTTTGAAATTGAGCCGAAACCCGAAAGACGAGCAGAAATTCCAGAGAGGGGAGGGATTGATTCCCCCATCACCATGGATCGATCCCTGGGCTTGCTGGACAAGAAATGAAAAGGGAGATCGATCCCCCAAGTTTAGGGATCGATCCTTATGCGATTTTGGGCGATTTTTTTATAGCTTTTGAAATGAACGAAGGGAGACGATGAAAACCCGATTCTTACACCAAACCAACATATAAACACATAAAAGAGGTAAAGAAGTCCCTACCTTGTGACGATAACCAAGATCTACGAGATTTGAATGAGCCCTAGCCTCTTTGAACTTCAAAATCTCGATTCAAGCTTGACCCAAGGATTTCCGAGCTCAAGAACGCGATTTGAAGGTCGGAGGGAGGTTGATTCTTGCGTTTCTTGAGAGATAGAGCAAGGTTTTGTGAGAGAGCAAGAGAGAGAGAAAGATCCAGCCAAAGAGAGAGAGAACGGATGAGAGAGAGTGAGAAGGGAGAAAATGATCTCATACACACCATACACCCACTATATATACCCTTAGGGTCCGATTGAATGCCGTATGTGTTTTTGGTGTATTATTTATGAATGGGGGATAAGATAGCAAAGAGTATTAGTTAAGAAGGGATGACCCACATTGATGTGACATTTATAAAGGGTGTATTAAAAAGTAGATGATTTGGATGATGTATTAGAGAAGGGGGATAGAATAATACTTTGTTTGGATGGAGAATAAATTCGGGGTATAAGAAAGGGCGTATAATGTAAAAAGTTGTCAAATAACATATTTACCCTTATGCAGTATGAAATTAGATTATTGATTATATAATAACAAAATTCAATAAAATTAATTACTTTTTCACAATTTAAGGATTAATAATTTAGTTCAAAAATAAAATAATTAATTTAATACTTATAAAAAATAAAAAATCATTTTTAATTGTTTCTAATTCATTTTATGTTTTGTTTAATTATATAATTGCAAAACCTAATGTATTTAAATACTTTTTGACAATTTCAAGCTATAATAATTTATTTCACTCATAAATTAAACAATTTAAACATTTTTAAAATATAAATATCATTATTTTAAAAATTAATGACTTGTTTCTATTTTGTATCTAGGCTAAATAATGTGTTTTTAATTGGGCTTGTGTTTACTGTTTTTCATATGTTGGGCCTTTTAAAAGAGAGCATGTATATATAACTACATATTGGACCACCCACCTAACCACCGACCTTCTCTATACAGTCTACGGAGAGTCTCTCTCTCGTCAAGCAGTGAGCAGTCCGATCGTATCTCCCATGGGCGTCAAGCTAGCAATTCGATCGTATCTCTCATGGGTCTGGTTCGTTCCCTCCCTCTCTCCGATCATCTCTATGTCTCTCTTCTCTCTGTCCAACTCTTTCTCTTACTATATTTGGGGTTTATGAAATTTAGGGTTTCAAATTCGAAATTGGTGGTTTCAGTCTTGCAGTGGCAGTGGCGGTTTGTGTGTGTGTTTCTGTGTAGGTGGTGGTGGTGATCTCCTCGTCTTCTTCTTCCTTTCTGCTTCTTCCTCTCTTTTAGTAGAGAGAGAGAGCCGCTGGGGAGGGGATGAGGAGGGGTGTTTTGGTCAAAAAGTTGGTGTATTAGGCCGGATAAATTATGGAGAGCTCAAGGGGTGGCAATAATTTAACACCTCTCTCGTTGGATTAGGGTGCATTCGCGAAGAAGGGGGACTGAACAATACATGTGTAAATTGGGTAGCCAAACCTAGCTAAAACTGTCCCATCACCCCTAAACCGGGTGTATTCCACAATACACCCTCCCAAAGCCGCATCCAATCGGCCCCTTATATCTTTATATCACACCCATACTCCCTCAATCTTCTATTCTTTCACTTCACTCCTCAATTCAATTAACCAACAAATAAACTATATTTTCTCAATTAAGCATTTAATAAACATTTCAATAATTAAAATTATCCGGGTTTCTACAAAAAGAAAGTGAGGAGCTCAAGGAATTGGTTTTATAATTATCTTATCACAGTCAAGAGGAGCTTAAGGGACTTGTCTTGGAGATAAGAAGTCTTTGAGAGAGAGAGAGAGAGAGAGAGAGAGAGAGAGAGAGAGAGAGAGAGAATTTGTGTGTATGAATTTGATTGGATTGGATTGAATAGTGAAGACCATCTTTTATTTTTTGATCGTTAAGAATGAAGACTGAATTCGGTCTAGTATGGCGAGGATTTTTCGCTTATCAGTAGTTATAACTTTTGTATAAGTAATGGGTCTTTTATTTCCAACGCACATTGAACCCATTTTCAACCCATATAAACCCATGTAAATATGGATGTACACGACTTCAACCAATAACAACCCATATATAATATGGACAGGTTGAATTGAGTTATAAATGGACCGATTTAAAAATATAGGTTATAATTGTCACCCCTAGATACAACCTTCACTCCTTGGGGATGATTATTTTACTCAATACTTGAGGTCCAATTCAGAAACCGACTGATGATAAATAACAGCACGTTATGCACTAACAGAAACTATCAGAATATGGAAGGAAATAAATGATTCCGAAGCACAACTATTTTAGTCACCCCAAGGACCAAAACTAAAAGCCCTGAAACAACTCGCACACAATGAATAAACAAGCATTAGTCATTAAGAAGATCATTTTAAAATTCAGTTCAATTACAGATCCTATGAAAAAACGGAAAATAGGTGTGAAGTCCAAAGATAGGAGTCCATTGCGCCATTAGCCCAGGCTATGTTTTTATAAGGTTTCAGGTCCATTGACTTAGAAGTTTTATTGGTTAAAGTCCTTGTATGGACAAAATTACCCTGGTGCTTCCTTTCTCCCCAGGAGAACTCTCTCTCTCTCTCTCTCTCCTCACTTTTATCAGTGGTTCCCAACTCCTTTGCCGACTTCAACTGAGGTCACAAAAAATCTTCTGAACACTCAGTTCCGGCAAATGACCGCCAACGATCGCAAAAACCTCAGCTCCGGCGGACACTATAACAAAAAATGCTCCGACTAAGGCTGGTTCGTTTCCCAATCTCTCCGCCACTGGCACCGACCACTCTGGGAGGATAGCGGTGGTAGGTGGTCTCCACCTCCGCTGCCTCAAAAATTGTTATCCTTATGGCGTTGGTAGTTGATGGGCCCATTGGAGAGAGGTTGAGAGAGAGAGAGAGAGAAGCAGTCGTCGTAGTGTTGGCAGAGAGGGGCCGGAATTGATGATATAGAGGGGTCAGAGTTGGATAGGACTCCTGTTTGAGTTTTTCTCTTTTTCATTTGTTTTGCTGGCAAGTGGCACAAAACTTCTTCATTTTCACTTTGCACCTTTTTTTTTTGTTGTTCTTTGTCTGTTATTTTAAATTTGAGAGGATGTAAATGGAAAAAGAGGAAATGATAGTATGATGTTGGGGATGGGAGATGTTGGCTCCTTTTATTACTGGAGTATGTAAATATTGGAAGATGAAAATATCATGAAAATGATATTTGTCTTGAAAAAAAAATTTGAACAGATAAGCTTATGTGTTATCAAGAAAATTATTATCATTTTTTTGAATAAAGACAAAAATAAATGTCTCGAATTATTTTTTATGAAATTTCATAGAGCGCCCCACTCACTCATCGGTACAAAATACATACCCATATCATTTTTCTTACAAATATAGCCGATAACCTTATCTGTTGATGTTTTTGAAAAAAGAGAATACAAATTTGGACAGATAACCATACCTATTGACTTTATTGCGATTATACAGAGCACATACTTTGCAAATCAAATAACCTTAGCTCTTAGTCTTTTTGGAATAATTCAAAAAGTATAGACAGATAATCACATCTGTTTGTTTTACTGCATAGATTGCATATTTTATGAAGATAACATTATCTGTTGGTCAAGTATGGGAGGAAGAGTTTTTACACATTTGGCAATAATATCATATACATAGGAATGATTATCATTAATAGCATTTACCATCTGTTTTACCTAGCTCAAGTGTGAGATGCGTGTAAATCTATTTTTCTTACCAACCAAAAATGTACCTCCTTACAACAACACAAAATTGTGCTAATGTCAAAAAATGAAACACATGTGTTGGTTTGGATAGATAACCTTATTTATTAGTAAAATTGAGATTGTGCAAAACACATATTTCGCATAAATAACATTATCTGTTTATCTTTTTGAAATAATATAGAGTATAAACTTGGATATATAACCATATCTGTTAATTTTGTTGCAATTATACATAACACATTTGTTCTGAGATGACCTTATCTATTAGTCTTTTTTGAATAACACAAAGCATAAATTCGGGCAGATAATTACAGCTGTTCATTTTATTAAGATTATACAGAGTACATATCAGAGATAACCTAACCTTTTGGTCTTTTAAGATAATACTCCATCCGTCCCACTTTAAATGTCCTCTATAGGAATTTGTACATTTTCAAACTTCAAAAAAATATTTTTTCATATATCATTTATTTTATTTTATATACAAAATTAAAGTATTCAATGAGTACTTTAATTTGGTGTAAAAAAATAAAAAAAAATATTTGGAAATATATTTTTAGGAGTTTAAAAATGCATGAATTTTCGTAGGGGACATTTAATGTGGGACAGGGAGAGTACAAAGTATGAATTTGTTGGTTTTATTGCAATTATAAAGAGCACATATCTCACACAGTTTACCTTATTATATGTTGGTCTTTGGGGATAACAATCAATCTTTTAATTGTGTAGAGTTGGGCAAATAATCAATCTTTTGATTTTATTGCGATTATACAGGACACGTATGTCTCGAAGATAACCTTATTTGCTAATCTTTTTAGAATGGAATACAGAGTATAGATTCGGAGAGGTAACCACATCTATTAGTCTTATTGCCATTATAAAGAGCACAAATTTTACATAGATAACCTTATTTGTTGGTCTTTTAGGCATAATACAGAATATAGATTTGGAAAGATATGGTTATCAGTTCAAATTTATACTGTATATTGTTTAAAAAAAGATCAACAAATATGATTATCTTTGTGAATTATGTACCCTAGCAATTGATATGGTTATCTATCAAAATCTATACTCTTTATTACCTCCAAAAGACCGACAAATAATGTTATCTGTCTAAATTCATACTATCAATTTTTTTCAAAAAGGCCAATAGATAATGTTATCTCTGCAAATTCTGTACTATGTATAATCGTAATAAAATCAACAGATTTAGTAATCTATCCAAATCTATACTCTTTATATCTGTCCAAACCCACCCATGTGTTTCATTTTTTTTACAATTGCGTAAAAGAAAAAAAAAATGTTATGCTTACTAGAAATGTCACATGTATACAAGAAAAATTACTAAGGTGAAAAACAATAAGAAACATGGCAACCAAAAGATATCATCGTAGTTCTTTTTTTTGGTGAAAAACAAAATTGCATTAATTAAAAAAAATAATAGTAAATTGTCTAATTGTATGGCAAAAGGGATGTGGTGATTGTACCATAATAATCCCTATAAAGTTACTATTGTAGTTTCTTCCCAAGAGAACTTTGTCCCCTTTCCACTATCCCCCACCCACCCTTGTTCTCTGTATTATTTCACCGAAGACATCACAGTCAATAGCATGGGCTTATTTTGGTTTTGAGCGTGTTTTATGAGTTAATGGTATTTTTGGAACGTGTGTCCATATAAGGACTGGAACCACTATGAAAAGTTTAGGTGGACTAATTGCATGTTGAACCCTGTAGTGTATCCTTATCAACAAGGCTCCCATGAAAAAAAAGGACACGGAGTCTGTAAATCCTAGCGGTCGCAGAATTAAGCTATAACCCTCTAAAGAACTTGGCTTGCTCCACATAAGGTTTCCAAATGAAATTCCAAGATCCATAGAAATGTGGACAAGGGTATGTTCTAACACATCTATCCTGTACTAATAAAGCAATCAAACTCATAAGATTTCCAAGATAGCAATCTCACCTTATTAAGCAATGTCCTTCGACTGGTCATGTATGGAATAAGTGCTGGAATTCTTGAAACAGAGAGAGCATCAATAAACAAAAGAACAATCACTTGCCACTGCTTCATTTTGAATGAGGGAAGTGGATCAAGGAAAGACATGGTATCCAGTAAGCACCAACATTACCACCCGAAAATGAATTACCAACTAAGAAAAGCAAAGCTCAAGAACCCACAAAAGTAAAGCAAAACCCCTTCTAGGCAAAACAAATGCTACCAAATTTACAAGCGCAATCTGTCGAGTTAACATCCAGTAGGTCACCTAAAACACGAGAAAATGACCCAAAAAAAGGAAAAGTAACCCTTAAAATAAGTTCTAAGAGCTGACTATTGAAAACATAGATCACTAGTGCTGCATAATCTAGAAAACCTTGCTTGAAAACAAGAGATCTCCCCTAGAATCTACCTCCGCATCTTTGCCCGTTTGAGAGCAGCGCTACTTGGACCGGCCCTAGACTTGCCAAAAACCTTCATCTTCCTTCGCCTCCTCTCCTCCTCGCTGTCTGATTCATCCCCTTTCTCCCTGTCTGCATTACTCGCTTCCCTCTCCAACTCTTCCCACGTCTTCCCCTTATCTTCCTCTGATTCTTCCTCCGAGTCCTCTTCCTCATCATCATCCTCAGACTCCACCAACGACGCACTGTCGGATTCATCATCCTCAGATACCGAATCAGGCTCAGCATCCGACGGTTCATAACCCTGGTCTGACTCCTCCGAGTTATCAGAATCTGAGTCGCTAGCCTCCAAATTCAAAAACTCCCATCCCCCATCTTCCAAAAACCTCTCAGGGTCATCAGTGATAGTCTTCAATATCGGACGCCAGTTCAGATTCAACCTGCTTTCATAGTACTTGAGGTCTGTTGTATCAAGCCATTCTTTGATCCCATCAAGTGAAGTCGAAGGAATAGAATCGATCCGAAGCACATCGCGCTTAAAGTCCTTGAACACAATAGCCATGTCGAAGTTTTTCTGCCCAAGACCCACTCTTTCTAAATTCACGATTTCGATCTCACTTAGAGTGACCACAAGGAAAGGATTTTCTATCAGCTCAACCAAGCAACTTGAAGTTGGGACAATGAAAGCCGAGGCCTTGTATGGAACTCCATAGAAACCAAGTTCCCTTAAAGGTTGATCAAACTCAAGGTCAAGCCCTTTGAATTGGCTTTGTCCCCAGAGATCATTCACCCTGTTGACAAAATTCTGGAAATCCAAGTTGATTTTATTTTTCCGGTCCCTTTCCCGTTGTTCTTCCTCAATCTCATCAGGGTCGTAGGCAGATCTCTTTCCACCCCCAAGTGTCTGAACCACATCCATCACCTCAACATAGAACTGCACATCCTTAGTTTTCTTGTTTCCAACCATTATATGGTTGTGCAAATGGAAGTGAAGGAGGGTGATCATCTCCTTCTCTGCTGGCTGGAAGAATGCATGCTTAATGTTTCCAAACATGATGTCAACACGCTCGTCCAGCCTTGAGGTTGAATACCGAAACCCATTCGAGTGTGCTTCTAAAGTACCACTCAGCTTTCTTGCACGACCGCCGAAAGTGGGACGGATCCATAGGTCAATCAACCTTATGGGCTTAAACTTGTTCCCTCCAATTACAAGCTTCTCCTGAGAAACCAAAGTAGCCCGCTCTGCTCTCTCAGACTCCCTAGCCAAAACATTCCGCCTAAGTGTTTTAATCTGCTGCACCACTTCGCTTATGTGCCTTGGGTCCTTGGACCGAAATGAAACCTCTTTCAGAAATATTGCCCCCTGATGCTTCAAAGAGTTTGCGTCATGAGGATTAAATGGGGTGCCTGGAACATTAAATATTATTCTGATATAGCAACTTCGATTGGTGTCCTGCTGACTGGACACAGTCTTTACTGTAGCAACATGAAAAGGCACCATGATGCCATATACAGGTAAGAGGATGGCCTCATTTTTCTGGTCAATCTGAATCATCATATCTCTAGGAGGGGGGAGGTCATTGACACTCTTATAAGCGATTAAGTCGCTCATATTCTTTGAAGCACCACGCTTATCTCCATTTACTGACCCCCCACCAGCGAGACGTCTGGCGGTTTCTTCATTCTTCTGGCGAGCAAGTTCCGCCTGGTGCTGCTTTCGGAGCTCTTCCTTTGATATCTCATGGTTGTCTGACCTGAGAGTTGCCTTGGAATACAAGTTTTCTGTGCCATTGGCCTCGGATTTCGCCTTTGGCAGCTCCTCCTCTTCCTCATCCTCATTAAAGGAATAAGCCACATCCTTAGCAGACTTAGAGCTCAACACAGTTGCCACTTCATGCCCCTTCTCCGTAACAATCACAGTATCCGCAAGCAACAAAGAAAAATTCTGGCTCTTTGGGTTCTTGGTCTGTGCTTGCAGGTTCTGGAAACCAAGCGTCACATTAAAAACCATGCCTGGTTTCAACACACGGTCATTCTTGGCATTAAGACTCAATCCCGACTCGCGGAACTCCAACCCGATTCCTGTCCCAGCAGATTTTGTCAAGTTTGCAACTAATTCAGGAGCGTCCCTCTCAATCACAGAGAGGGCAGCTTGATACACAGCACTGACTTTGTTCCCAGGATTCAAAGCACTGATTGCTGCTTCATGAGCCCTGAGTAGAATGCTGTACGCCTTGCTCTGTGTCTCAGTGGAATCAATAAGAAAAGTCCTGGCAACATTAGAACAGTAGCTGCTATATCGAGATCCAACGGCACAAATAATCACACTGGCAGAATCATAGTACAGAAACTCATCATCACTTGAAGCACTCGGCCGGAGATCAAAGTTCCCACCACTCTGGAAGATTGGAGGGTAGCAGATATCTACATTTTCAGCCTTCAATTTCACCTTAATTTTAGTAGGATCCAGTATAGCCTTCTCAGTTTCATCCATCAGTACAGTATGTGCAACTTTTTTCTCCTCGTCAATGACCTTTTCTAGTTTTGGAACCACAAAATTCTTCATCACACTGGCAGTCAAAAATGCAGCCTTTTTCACATTAGTGACCTCATCATGGTCCTTTACAGCAAATAGGTCAGAAAACCCATTGGTTATATCAGCAAGCTGAAGATTTGAGTTCTTCAGCTTCTCAGCCCAGGTCTCCAGAAGAATACCCTCAGGGGCCTCTCTTGCTACATACCCAACAATAGGATCCGACTTTGACTGAGCACGGATGGCAAGGAGTATGGCATCCATCTGTGCAGTCCCATCATCATTCCTTGCCTTCACATGCATGACAACTTCCACACCCACAGCCTCCACGGCGGACTTCTTCACAGCTTCAAGCAAAGAAGCCTTCTTCTGGCTACACAAGAAATGGATCTGCTTGTTCATGAATATCATTATTGTCTCCGGAAACTCATAACCAAGCAACCAAATATTAAGAGCAGATGATTTAAGGTAACGCAGATCTTCAGAAGCAGGAGGCGTAGCAACTGCAAGGACATCAGAAGATCCCCAGAACTCAGCTTTGTGTTC
>BPLS01026268.1:0-20568 GCA_019656275.1 Rhododendron kiyosumense
TGCTCTCCTACTGTAGTTGCTTATAAAATCTCCAATGAGGTGAGGGCTAGACTTTTGTCCATTGCTAATCTACCAAGTGGCCTATATTTTGGGCGGTTAAAAGCACAGTGGAACATTGCTTAGTGTTTTACTCACAACTTTTACGTAAATTTGGTTTACTTCACTTACCACTTCCAAAATTCATGTTGTTTTGCAGGGTTGAAGTACCAAAGCATGACATTGTTACACTCATGGTGACACAAAACAAGGTCACAAATCAAGGGGTATACAGCTTCATAGATGATCAATGCTTGCTGCCACATTCACTATAAGCTGATCAATGCTTGTATGATCATATTAGGAGGCCCATAATTGTTATTACTTCTATCTACAAGGTAGTTACCTTAATCCTATAGCTCTTGGATGGATATGTGTGTGCCAACATATGTGGGATCCGTGAGATGTGTGATTGAGCCCCAATCTTCTTGTGAGCGGAGGTAATAATTAGTGGGAGGCATCTTGTGAGGGAGAGGCGAGGGAGTTGAGACCTGCCCTATTGCTTTTAGATTGATTGGCGTGTTAGGATACGAGGGAGAAGTAGAGTGAGTAGATAATTGCAATGGGCTACCTAGTCCCTTGACTTACTTGATCTCGATTGTGAAGTTCCTATGGATTTCGTTATCTTGCTCCTGTTTGTAGTTCTGTTGTGAATTCTGCTACTGCTTCTATTCCTGTTGGATAGCTGTTTACTGCTGCCACGGCAGCTGCTGCTGCTCCGGCGGCTGCATTTTGTTGGACAGCAGTCAGGGATAATTTGCACGTTGCTTGATGCTTCTACTACTGCTATTTACTACTGCTTTGCTGTTAGTTGTTTCCTGCCATTGCTGCTGTAATGCTAGTAGTTAGCTGCTGTTGTTATGGTTTCCCACGCCAATGGTTGTATGTGATATTCTAATGCAGCTTTTGATGCATGTACTGATTCTGCAAAGATCCAGGTTTAGCTCTAATTGCGGTGGGAAGTTGTCTCTGGATCTAAGTAGCGTGGCATGAAAATGTATAGGTTATCACCAAGTGTTGGCTGCTATGTATTAGTCCATTTGGGATCTAAGTAGCGTGGCATGGAATTGAGCAGGTTATCACCTGGTTTTGGCCGCTTTGTATTAGTTCATTTTGAGTTGGCTGCCTTTGAATGTTTTGGATATTTGTACCTACCCAAGGGGGTTGTCCTTAGGGATGTTAAAGCCTTCCTAGGGGGCTTGTCCCTAGCTCTCTTCTTTCTCCTTTAGGTCTGCTTTCAAAATGTTTTGCAACTTCTGTAAATGTCATGTTGTTGTTGTATAGGAGGCCTATTGTTATATGCCTCTTCGCTTGGCTGTTATATGCAACTATCAGAACAGTGCTGCTATGTTACTGCTCTCTCTAGGACTCAAGCTCAGATCTACCTCCACAAATGGCACCCCTTTGCTCCTGTGCCGGATAGAGTTGCTGTTGCTGTTACATAGTGTGTTTTAGCTTTGATCTGTACCCTCTTTTAGAGGAAATGGAAGCAACTGTTATCTTATGTTTTAGCTCACTGTAGCCACTTAGCTTTCGAGTTTGTACCCGTCTGTTTCCCTCCCTCTTGAAAGATGGATCAAAAACAGCGTTTTCCATTTACATGATGTAGCCATTTGGCTTAGGATATTTTTTGTTCTGTCTTTTTCCTTTCTTTTTTGTTTTTTTTTCCTCCTGGGGTATGCCCCTTGTAGGCTGTATATTCGTTTAGCCCCTTTTTATTTTCAAGCTGATTTACCCAAAAAAAATTGAGTAAATCAGCTTGAAAATAAAAAGGGGCTAAACGAATATACAGCCTACAAGGGGCATACCCCATGAGGAAAAACAAAGGAAAAAGAGAACAAAAAGACAAAACAAAAAATTTCCTAAGCCAAATGGCTACATCATGTAAATGAAAAACGCTGTTTTCGATCCGTCTTTGAAGAGGGGTGGAAAACAATCGGATATAGACTTGTACGCCAAATGGCTACAGTGAACAAAACATAAGATAACAGCAAGTTGCTTCCATTTCCTGTTAAAGAGGGTACATGTCAATGTTAAAACACCCTTTGTAACAGCTACAGCAACTCTAACCGGCACAGAAGCAAAGGGGTGCCATTTGTGGAGGTAAATCTGAGCTCGAGGCGTAGAGAGATCAGCAACATAGTGGCACTGTTCTGATAGTTGCTTAAAACTGCCCAGCGTCGAGGCATATAACAATAGGCCCCTGTGGCATCTTGAGAAACAGCCCCAATAGCCACCATTATAACAGCAGCAACAGCAAATCCATAGAACTATCCACAACCTGTACTTGGAGACTTTAGATCTATCCACATCATAGCAGCCGATGCAGACCTTACAACTGCAACAATAGCAGATCCAAAACAATTCTAAGGTGTTAAAGACACCCCTAAAGCATCTAGGGACAGCCCCCCTAGCAAGGGACTAAACAATCCAAGGGACATCCCCCCAAGGATAGGCATGAGCGTAACAATATGAAATTAACAACATGAATATCAGCCATCAAGAGCACTGTTAACTAAAGATGGGCAGCCTGTGATAACCTGCTCAATACTAAGCCACTCTACTTAGAACTCAAAGGACTAATACATAACAGCCAACTCTTGGTGATATCCTATACAATTCCATGCCAAGCTACTTAGATCCAGAGACAACCCCACTGCAATTGGAGCTGAACCTGGGCCTTTGTGGAATCAGAACAGGCATCATAAGCTGCATTAGTATATCACGTAAAGCCATTGGCATTGGAAATCATAACAGCAGCAGCTAGCTGCTCGCATTACAGCAGTAATGGCAGGAAACAACTATCATCAAAGCAGTAGTAAATATCAGTAGTAGAAGCATCAAGCAACGTGCAAAATATCCTTGACTGCTATCCAATAAAATGCAGCCACCGGAGCAGCAGTAGCTGCCGTGGCAGCAGTAAGCACAGGCCACCAAAATGGCAGCAGTAAACAGCTATCCAACATGAAAAGAATCAGTAGCAGACTTCACAATAGTACTACACACAGGAGCAAGATAAAGAAATCCATAGGAACTTCACAATCTAGATCAAGCAAGTCAAGGGACAAGGTAGCCCATAGCAATTATCTGCTCACTCTACTCCTCCCTCGTATCCTAACACACCAATCAATCTAAAAGCAATAGGGCAGGCCTCAATTCCCTCACCTCTCCCTCACAAGATGCCTCCCACTAATTATTACCTCCGCTCACAAGAAGGTTGGGGCTCAATCACACTTCTCACGGATCACACATATGCTGGCACACACATATCCATTCAAGAGATATAGGATTAAGGTAACTACCTTGTAGATAGAAGTAATAACAGTTATGGGCCTCCCAATGTGACAGCCCTGGATACTTAGAAGTAGTAGCAGCATCATTACCGTTGCTGAACTGGAATGGGACAGCAACAGCACCCGTAGAAATCTGTGGAAGCTACTGTTCTGAATGCTTTGGTAACTGGATCATGTAAAGCTGATTTCCTTGTAATATGATCTCTTGATCAAATAATTGTTGTATGATCGTCTGTTGTATTACATTGATCATATAACTTTACAATACGTTGTTCAACCACTTGGTTGCATGCATGGTAAATGGGTCATTATATTAGTGGCAACTTGCATTTTAGGGGGGGCAATAGGCATAGGTGCACTACACGATCACTTGATTTTGGACATTTCATCCTGAGCGTAACTAAGTTTTTGCTTTTTCCAAATTTTTGGGTTTGGTCTTAGACGTGACAACGATGATTGACAAGAAGATTGAAGCTCTGGCTGGTAAAGTTAATGTATTGGCTGAATCAAAGGCTGCACTAGCCACCATTATTCACAATTTGCAAGAAAGTCCTCCACAAGCTCCACCTCCACCTCTCCCTGCTAGATAGACAAAGAAAGCAGTTCAAACAGAAATTCATTTTGCCATGGAAAGGCAAGGAAGAATAATGATGAGCCTGTAGCCTCAACATGTGGAAATCACCCAACCAAAAAGAAGCCTTCCCAATCATACCGTTGCCACCAATGTTAATCCAAACGTCGTGCACTCCGCTACTGCTGAAATCTTAACTCATCCCCATCTTAAGCCCTAGCTACTCTTATCGAATAAGAACTCCTCAAACCTTTAGAAACTCAGTCGCCTCGCCCACCATTTGGCCCAAACTATGATCCTACGAAGCACTGTGCCTACCATTAGATTTCTGGGCATGAAATTGATCATTGCATCCAATTACAACGTGATATCCAACAACTCATTGATCAAGGGGTGTTCTGATCTGACCAAGTTGAATGTTTGAGCGGCAACAGCCAAGTCGGTCACTTCTTAGTCTGACTGTTGAGTCAATGTTAGCTTCTTTTTATAATCTAAGTCTTGAGTTTATTTTCGTTTAGGAATTTGAATCTTGAGTTTATTGTCTCTAGTCATTTTGTTCGTCGTGATTTTTGACCAACTTTTTGCACTCAGCATGAAATGTGAATCTCTTTTAGAATGTGAATCTCCTTAGACATGAACTACGAATGGCCTGAGTCTCTTTAGAGAAACGTAGGCACCTTAGGGTCGGCCATATTTTTGAAAATGTTTTCTCTCGTGCTTACTTGCTGCCATGAAATACTCATGATAACATTAAGTGTTGAAAACAATTCTCAAGGGTTTCAAAGTAATCTCGTGATATCGCTTGAAACACATCATGACCACTTGAGTTGTCAAAATCACCAAATGAGTTATGACCCTTGTCATTTATGTTGAGTTAAGGGGGAGTTGAAAACATTTATGTGCTCTCATGGAGCTGCTCATAAGACGAACATGCTATTGAAAATAGAAAGAAAAAAATGAGCTTGCTAAATTGAAAACCCGCAAGGGCGGCCTAGGCAAAAGTTAGAGCATAAAAAAGAAATCTGATTTCCCAATTGTTTTACTTTCTTTTTTGATTTCTTGTTTCCCCGATGATGAGTCAGGTCAAAAACAGTATTAAGAGTGAAATGGTTTGAGCTTGAAGTATGTGGAGCCCTTCTTGAACCCTAAAAACCCTCAGTCGAAACCTTGACCTCAGGTTTGACCATCGCGCGGTCTATTCGATTCCTCGCGCGATGGTCAATATCTATCGTTTTCACCTTTTTCCAGCTGGATTTTGTGATGATCAAGGGTGTACAGGGCTATGTAACCCCGTTTCGTTGACTGAACAGCGTTCTGCAGGGCTTCCCTTGCACCACCTCTCCCCCACTCTCCTATCACCTTTTGCACCCTAATTCTTCACCAAGCAACCACAACTAGCCTTGTTGGCTGATTGTATTGCCTTGTTAGCCACCAACCAAATTCTCCTCCTCCTTCTATAAGTACTCCCCTTGCTCTCTTATTTAAAAGGTTACCAATTCTCAAGCAAGAAAGACTCCACAAACCCAAATACACTACATATCACTTCACTCTAATCATCTCCATACACTCATTTTCCAAGCTACACCACCTTGTTCAAATCATATCCAAAGCATTCAAGCAAAGGGATAACTCCTACTGTTTACTGTTTTCATCTCTTGGGGGGCTGGCAGGACCAAGGCTGGTAATCAATACCAGTCCTGGTCCTAAAGTCAGCAAGGTTACAAAAACCGGGGACTAGATCTCCCACGCGCAATGGACCCACTTCACCGCGCGACTGTTTCAGTCAGCACGTGATGGTCCTCATGGGGATGGGATGCTGGTCTTTCTTTGTTTATATGATCTTCTCAATCATCTGTATTGCATGATTTGAATTTTTACGTACTGCCCTGCCTGCTAAAACCCATAGTTCAATCCTTGCAGTTCGTATGAATTCCTTGGAATGCCCCTGGGATGCTTCTGAACATGTCTCAGAGTCCAGGCATGCAAAGCAATTCCTAGAAGTCCAGTCAAGACACTCGCGTGATGAATTGACTCCATCACGCTATGTTAGGTCTGTTTCCAGTAGCTACTCTTGCATGGGCAACTTGGTATTTGGCCTTTGTTTTAACACCCTCTTTGTTTAAGGGTCGTATCTTATTCCTGTTAATCCTGTTTGTAATAAATAGTTACTTTCAGTACATACAAAACTGCTTGGTTTGATCCTAGTGTGCATTGGTCCTTCCAGAGCCCAGAGGGAGGCAAAATTGAACCTGTTGAAAGGATGTTATCATTGCGCGATCGTGTGGGTTTGTCACGCGACGTTTGGCTTGCATGCTGGCAGCCCATGCATGCAAGTTGGCTATTGCTTGCAATAAACTCACACCAACACACTATTTTGATATCAAGTCACAGCTTTGGATTATTGCCTCATTTCTTTTCTAAAGTTTCATCCATTCACGCCATTTCTCATATCCTGCAAATTGTTACAGTTTTAATCCCCGATTAAACTGTTCCCCCCCCTAATTGGCTAAAAATTGGTTAGTAAAAGAAGAATCGTAAATATTTTCATAAAATGCCTAAGTAGAGACCGATCTCCGGATTGGGTGAGAGGGGTGCCTTAAAACCCTTCCCCTCTCATAATCTGGCTCTCGAACCCAGATATGGTTATGACGGACTGGTTCCTTAAAACCTTTTTTCAAATCAAATAGCGCAGCAAGTGCTTCGAAATACGGTTCCTTGGGTGTCAAACCTTTAAAACCCAAGTGGCGACTTTGTATTTTCTTTGCGAGCGCTTGTAGTTCAGCTTTTAAAAAAGGGCTCCATTGAACTGGCATTCTTAGGAAGGGAACGAAATCCTTTCCAGGGAAGGGCACGCTGCCCACAGTGGCGACTCTGCTGGGGATCAAACCAATATTAATCCGAGCTTAAAAGTTTAAAACACTCTTGATCAATCGCTTAAAAGTTTGTCAAAACGGTAAGCTTCGCGCTGTCGAAGGTTGGAATGGTGATTTAACAGGACCCCATGTCCACCCAACCCAATCTGGGACTTTCTCGATTGATCATTTGTGTAGTTTCCTTTTAAAACGAACTAAATAAAGTGAGCCAAATTTGAAAGGGCATTTTGTGATTTTGCGATTCTTTTCTTCTTAAACAATGTTTTGCGCCTTCATTTGCATCGATGTGGGATAAGCCCCGTTGGATCATTTTGGCAATCTGGCATAGTTTACCGGAGCCCAGGGAACCCGAATGACCAACAACCTTCGACGATGATGAGTCATTCTACCGTTTGACTGCTGCTCTGCGGTTACGCAGGCAACGGGTGTTATATCTTAGCTCTAGTCCGAGGAGCCTGTTACAAGCCAAAACCAGCCTTTACATGTACAAAGCACTAGAACTCTTCAAAGTAGGACAGGTACCTACGGGGTAAGATTACTTGCATCTAACCCCCGTATACTATCTATGTGTTACTGCTTTCCTTATTGCATGCATTGTACATACATTCCGTTTCACATAGAAGCATGCTTAGGGTGGCTCCTAGGTTCCCGATCTTTCAAGTCTGTCTTAAAGCTTGTCAGGACACTGCTTTGGCCCGATGAAGAGTCGTGCATTTCGTGGTGCACGTTTTTCAATTTTCAAAGACCTTAGAATGATGGACCTTTAGGAAGTCAAAGCTTTTTATGCTTTTGCCTGTGAGCCTAATTGAGGTTTCAAACGAAAAGTTTGGAATAGCGGGAAGAATGCCATGATGCTTACACCAATTAGGTAATAAGTGCCTCGTCACTTACACCATCCGGCTAATAGCACAGTGCTGCTCACGCTATTCTTGTTACAGCATCATAACTTTCGTACTAAACTATTTCGAATTCAAGATTGAAACCCCAAATAGCTGTATGGTTGAAAGTTTAGAGTGCTTTGACTTCCTATAGGATCATTTGTTTCAATTAAGGATTCACCTTCGAAATGAAGTTCCGAGGATCATGGCAGTGTCTGAGCACTTTAAGACGGGCTTGTCATCTAGTTTTAGCGTCTAGGGCGACACTCGCGACGTTGACTGTGCTTTCGCTTTAGTATTTTATTTAGATTAAAGTTACTGCAGCGCCCCTATTAAGCCTCGTTCTTACTTTACTGTAAGCAAAGTTTTGAACCATTGCACCGCCAAGGAAAGTACCGAGGCAGAAAGCCAAACTCGCTTGGGAACGTCTACACCAGAATTCGGTTCAAAGGCTCGTCAGATTGTAATCCCAGTCAGTCACTACGGAAGACTCTCCGCATTCTCTATTGGCCACTCTTCAGTCAGGATCATCGTCAGTCATCCAGGAAATCAAACTTCTGACATCATCGACTTATTCGCCTTCGTCAAGTTCATCCGAAACCTCTGTTATGGCAGATCAACCGCAATCGCTCACTGTGGAAGCTATGTTCATGAACCTCCAAAATAGCATCGCCACCATGTAAAAAAGGGATGCTCAGACCGACACTAATGTTACTAGGCTCAACGACCTTATCAACACTCGTCTTCCACCAGCTGCAGAAGTGGGGGGCGAGGTCGATGAGGATGACCATGCGGAACCCGTCTTTGTTGAGGATCCGAATCATGCACGACGACTCATAGTTCAGCCCAACCCGAGAGAAGCTCGCCCGGAAGAGGCAAACTTGAACCTTGCTGTTACCAGACCTGTTCCAGACCCTAATATGACTGCTCTCATGGCTAAAATTGCCAAACTAGAGGAATCTGTTTCCAAGTCCGAAAAGATTAGTGCTGGAGGGATCGACCTGGATCGCCTCTGTTTGTATCCCAATGCCAAACTCCTCGACAAGTTCAAGATGCCTAATATTGACAAGTTTGATGGAAGTGGTGACCCTAAGACTCATCTTTATGGCTATCATGCCACCGTAAAGCTCTTGGCTGTCGAACCCGAGGCTATGTCTCAGTTATTCCCTCAAACTCTCTCTGGACCCACTTTTCACTGGTTCTTGTCACTTGACATCGCCAAGAGGAGGACTTGGGAAGACAATGGTGTTGCGTTTATTTCACAGTATAGCTACAATTCCCAGCTCAGGATGACAACCCGGGAGCTCAAGTCCACTAAAATGGAAGCTAAAGAGTCTTTTGCAGATTTCGTCAAAAGGTGGAGGGCAAAGGCCGCTCAGATGACCGATCGCCCAAGCAAGAGAGATTAGCTCCGTATCATCTCTCGCAATCTTCAGCCAGATTATGCCAGGCATTTGGTCCTTGTTCAAGCTTCTTCAAACTTTGACACTTTCTTTGAGTCAGGTCTGGCCATTGAAGATGCATTGTAGAGCAGAATTCTGTCGAAAGGGGAGTCTTCTAACCACCCGAAATCAAAGTCTTGGGCATACTCAGGGAACACCAATGCACTATTTGGGGGTGGGACTTTCTCCAATATGGCGACCAACGGCACGGATGCCTCTTCCTCCAATACAACCAATCATATTCCTGGCATTAATCAGGTGCAGGCTCTGCATAACAATCGGCCGCGCAATCAACCCCGCAGCTTCTCCTCCATCGAAGTGCCTCTGTCTTCAATTTTGGGGAAGTTGACCAAGTCTGGACATCTCAAACCCGTTGACCCAACCCAAGAACCCTTCACCCAATTTCAAAGCTAACCTCTATTGTGCCTACCATCAAGGGGCTGGTCATCTTACGGACTCCTGCTTTCGTCTCTGCCATGCGATTCAGGATCTCATTGATGAAGGAACTCTTCAGGCTCCACCACCGCCATCTCAAAAGCCAAACATCCTTTCCAATTCCATGCCAAAGCACAATGCTGCTCCGCATATCAACCATATATCCACCAACTCCACTCAAATCAACCCCAGCCCCACTAAATTCAACCCTACCGACTATATAATCCCAACGAACCAACCCAAGACAGTGGTAGTCATGCCATGTGAACCTGAAGCAGAACTTATGTTCATTGGAGAGCCTTCTTATCCTAATCCAACCCCTCAGCTCTTACAGGCAGGTTTCGATCTCCTTAATGAGGTCATCAGTGATATCCATGATGAGCCAGTTTAGACTATACAACTTAGTCCTGCTTCGACTCGTCGTGATCCCATGTTCGTCATCACGGATCCCGTGTTTGTCTTCGGACTTTGAGAACCAATTCAGGGCTGCAGTACCAGCGTGGTTTGACCTAAAGACCGGGCTCAGCATGCAAGCCGTAGGTTGGGCCATAGCTGATCATATTGACTATGCCACCCCCATAATCAACGAATGGACTGAACATGAGTTGGAAGGGTTCCCCTTCATCCTGACTATCTTCTGCTCCCTGAGCAGGTTCTGTTGGATCAAGCTTGGGACGAATAGTGGTAGGCTGGACTCGACCAGGCAATGGTTGATCCCTTGGACGGCATCTCCTTGTACATGTTATTTCAATAGCCGGAACCCTTTCTTCCCGAAGAGGAATACTTTTGGGACCCTGAACCTACTTGGCAATCTCAGTTGGACGTTGACACTAACCCTCTCCAAGGTTTCGCCCTGCCAGATCACATGACTCATTTTGTAGAGGACGATTTCGTTCAGGAAGAGCCTCGCATCCTAGGAGAATGCTTTTTACCTTCTACCATCAATAGGTTGGTCGACTCGGTGTCTGATGTCGAGTATGACCCTACCTTTTACATCGCCGATGAAGGCCTCCCACGTCCAATGGTTCCTTTTCCAACCGAGGAAGATTGCAGTATCATGGTTACATATCTTGTCCCGCCAGCCGACCTGTGGGATGTAGATAACGTGGTCAACATCCAAGTCGGATCCGAGGTCTGGACGGTTAATCGTTCTTTTGCTAATGGAGGACTTTGGGATGTTCCTTTCATTGCCGATCCGGAGCCCGCTACAGAAGTCGGGGCAGTCAAAGGCTTGGACTTTTGGGAAACATTGTTGGTGAAAGACTAGGCCGAAGATTTGGGTTTAGACATGGAAGTACCCGCAATGGCACCGGCAGCCGACAAAGGGAAGTGCAAATTGGGAGAAGTCCTTACTGACCTTTGGGATGTCGATCAAGACCCTCAAGACGTGCTTTCTTTGGGGAACGTTCACAATGTTACGAGGAGTGGACTGATTTTTAGCCCGCTAATCTGCAGGCTGGAAGCTCGTCCAACCATTCTAACCAAAGGAGCGAACCCTCTGCTTTCCCAGGGTCTGCACCTCTTGAGGTACCTGCTGGTTCCTTAGACGCAGACATGATTCAGAAACAACTCGACCGGGTTCCCGCTGCCATATCAATCTGGGGACTAATCTGTTCCTCTCCAGAGTATCGTCAGAAACTTTGCCACACTGTCTCTCGTTTCGAGGTTCAGGCTGGTGTCACTCCTGATACAATGATATCTCTCATCCTCCCGCCTACCTCCAAACACACTGTGATCTTCACTGACAAGGATCTGCCTATTGAAGGAGTTGACCAAAATCGCCCCTTACACATTACCATCAAGTGCCAAGAGCTTTGGGCTCCGACCGTTCTCATCGACAATGGTTCAGCCATCAATGTTTGCCCTTTGAGGGTGGCTTACCGCCTGGGACTGACCAAAAGAGACCTTACACTTTCCAGTACGGCCGTAAAGGCGTATGATGGTACTCGTCGTATAGTTGAGGGAATACTAATCCTCAAGCTCGATGTGGAGGGTTTTGAAATGGACGTCGAATTCCACGTAGTCGACATTCCGGCCACGTTCAATCTTTTGCTTGGCAGGCCATGGCTCCACAGATCCGATATCATGGCTGTGCCGTCTACTCTCCACCAAAAAGTCATGCTGGGACTTCCGTCCGACACTTTAACCATTTGCGGGGACTCCGGTATCCGCCCGCTCAAGGAAGATGGTACTCTTGTCTTGGGAATCATGCACGGTGAAAAAGACGTCGATTTTGAGGGGTTCTCTTTTGATACATCTGGTTCAGTTTTGGCCATCAACGTGGATGGAGACTTCATCATAAGCTCGGTTGCTTTGGACATCATGAGGAGAATGTCTTACCTGCCAGGACTAGGCTTAGGGATTCACCAACAAGGGATCCTGGAATTCCCTGCCTTTCCTTCCTGTGAGGGCCGATTTGGCTTGGGGTACATCACCTCCGCCAAGGATACCAAAAGAAGGAAATGTACGGGAAAACCTTGAACCTTTTATGGTGATCCTGACAGTTACTTTATGCGTGAAAAGGGAAGGAATGTTTACACCGGACAGGCTGAGCCCTTTGTTAATTCAAAGACCAGGGAATTACAGCCAGGTTTTGAAGTTTTCGCTGACAACACCTGGTCAGACAGCGATGAAGAGCCAGCAAAGATGGAATTCAAGAAGAAGCTTAATCAGCCGAAGATTAAGACTGACTGACTGGCTGGGATCTTTTGATCAAGAAATCTTGGAGTAGCTGTTCTGTGAGTTCTCTCAAGTGGGTTTGGCCAAGGAAGTTGGAGAAGCTGAAGTGCACATGCTCGGGCCCGATGCCCTCGAGGATTCTACCTCTCTTATCACTGAAGCCAAGGGTAACCTTAAAAATTGCATTTTCAAACCACGCTTAACTTGCATTGATGATGTATCTGAGTCTGAGTCTGACACAGAGTCCAGTAAGTCTTTTGGGTCTAAGTCTAGCTCTGAGTCGGAGTTTGTGCCTCTCGGCCTTACACGTCATAGCTTTTATTTTGAGTTTGACTCTGCTGTACTTGGTAGCCCCGTGGGGTCTTCTGCAATGAAAGAATCTACTTCTGACTACTTTGATGATTTATATATAAACTGTGTCGACCCTGACGATGAAGGGATAGATTTCGATGGGGACATTCCCAAGGAAATCCGTGCTCTTATCGAAAGGGAAGATGAAACGAATGCTCGGCCGTTAAAAGAAGAAGTAATTTCTATAAACTTGAAAGATGAGAGCGATCCCCGAATGGTTCAAGTGGGCTCCACTTTATCCCTAGAGGAACATCTCGATTTCAAGGAGCTGCTCACGGAGTTCAGTGACATCTTTTCATGGTCTCATCAAGACATGCCTGGGATCAACCCTAAGATAGCGGAGCATCGAATTCCTTTGCTGATAGATGCTAAACCTGTGAAACAGAAGCTAAGGCGGATGAGGCCGGATTGGGTGCAGAAGATCAAAGATGAAGTCACTAAGAAGATTAACGCTGGCTTTCTTGTGGTCTCACAATACCTTACTTGGGTTGCTAACATCGTGCCGGTATCTAAGAAGAATGGACAAATCCGGGTATGTGTCAATTTTAGGGATTTGAACAGAGCAAGCCCAAAAGATGACTTTCCCCTGCCACACATTGATGTGCTTGTTGACAATACAGCGGGACATGCCATGCTTTCATTCATGGACGGCTTCTCAGGCTACAATCAGATTCTCATGGCACCGGAAGATCATGAGAAAACGACATTCATCACCGAGTGGGGGACTTACTGTTACTTAGTCTTGCCATTTGGGTTGAAGAATACTGGACCTACTTATCAGTGGGCTGCTACGACCATTTTGCATGACATGATGCACAAAGAGGTTGAGGTTTATGTGGCTGACATGATTGCTAAGTTGAAGACTCGTGAGGGGCACATTCCTGTTTTTCAGAAATTCTTTGAACGGCTCTGTAAGTATCGCATGCGCCTTAACCCACAAAAATGCACGTTTGGCGTCACGGCAGGTAAAATGCTTAGCTTTTTGATCACTACTCGTGGAATTGAAGTTGACCCGTCAAAGATAAAGGCTGTGCTGGAGATGAAGCCACCGGAGTCTGAGAAGGGAGTACGGAGCATTTTGGGGAACGTTCAGTTCATCAGCAGATTCATTGCCAAGTTAACTTTGACTTATGAGCCGATGTTTCGTTTCTTAAAGAAGAACACACCATTTGTATGGACAGACAAGTGCCAAGCTGCTTTCACGTCTATTCAAAGCTACTTGCAGAATCCTCCGATTCTCATGCCACCAGCTCCTGGGAAACCTTTGATACTCTATTTATCCGTAAATCCGTCGTCTATACGGTGTCTGTTAGCTCAGGAAGGAGATAAGGGTGTCGAAAAGGCCATTTATTACTTGAGCAAGAAAATGGTTGGATGTGAGGAACGCTACACCGCTCTCGAAAAGACGTGTTGGGCTTTGGTTTGGGCTTCCAAGAAATTAAAGCACTACATGCTGGCTTATCCAATGAAGTTGATTTCTCGAATGGATCCTCTCGAGTATCTATTTGAGAAGCCAGCGCTTATTGATAAGTTAGCTCGTTGGCTGCTCTTATTGGCAGAATTCGACCTTAAATATGTTACAAGGAAGTCCGTTAGGGGGCGAGTGGTTGTGGAGTTTTTAGCTGATCATCCAGTCGATGGACCAGAAGACTCAGATTTTGTGTTCCCAGATGAGGAAGTGCTAACAGTTATTGAAGATGTGTGGACACTCTACTTTGACGGAGCGGCCAATCAGAAAGGATATGGGATCGGGGTACTGTTGATCACGCTTGATGGCTCTCATATCCCACTGGCATTCAAGCTTAACTTTGATGTCACCAATAACCAAGCTGAGTATGAGGCCTGTATTGTCGGCATGGAGGCCGCTCTCGCTCTCGGTGTTGAAAAGCTCGAGGTCATAGGCGATTCTAATCTTGTTGTGTCTCAAGCCAACGGGGACTGGAAAGTTCGTTAGGAAAGGCTGAAACTTTATCATCAGGACTTGGAAGATCTTATTCCTCGTTTTAACAGGGTTACCTTCACTCACATTTCTCGCTTGAAAAACCAATTCGTTGATGCCTTGGCGACTTTGGCCTCAATGGTCGAACTTCCTTTGGGGGTCAAACTCCGCCCTATTCTGATCGAACAACGAGATTGCCCTACCTATCAATACATCAATGCCATCGATGATGTGGATGATGGCCTACCCTAGTACCATGATATTTGGACTTTCGTTGAGAGTGCCTTGTATCCACTTGAGGCCTCTAAAAAGGATCAGCTTGCATTGCGGAGATGGGCTTCCCAATACATTATCTGTGGACGAAAACTATATGTAGGAGATCCCATTGTGGGATGCATAAGCTCTGTGTCAGCGGAGCAGAGGCAGTCCGAATCATGGAGGAAATTTATGAGGGAGTCTGTGGTCCTCATATGAGCGGTGTCATGCTCGCAAGAAAGATTTTATGTTAAGGTTACTTTTGGTCAACCATGGAATCTCAGTGCGTGGATTATGTGCGGCGCTGTCACAAGTGTCAGATCCATGCCAATCTTATGCATGTCGTTCCCTCCAATCTTTTCGGCATGTCCTCTCCTTGGCCTTTTTCTGTATGGGGTATCAACGTCATTGGCATGATCAGACCATCTGCTTCGAATGGTCATAGGTTCATTTTGGTAGTGATCGACTACTTTACCAAATGGGTGGAAGCTGAATCTTACAAAACCCTAACAGCAATTCAGGTCGTTCACTTCATCAGAAAGAACATCATTTATCGATACGGTGTACCTTAAGTGTTTGTGTCAGATAATGGGACTCACTTCAAAGGCAGGGTTTTGGAACTTTTCGAGGAATTCAAGATTCAGATCCATCATTCAACAGTCTATCGCCCTCAGACTAATGGAGCGGTTGAAGCGGCAAACAAGAATGTTGAGACCATCATTAAGAAGTTTGCGGAGTCCGCCAGGGACTGGCACGAGCAACTACCTCTAGCTCTTTGGGGATATCGAACATCGATCCGGACATCAACGAGGGCAACCCCCTTTTCTTTAGTCTATAGGATGGAAGCTGTACTCCCTATTGAGCTCGAGGTACCGTCTCTGAGGATCATGGTGGAATCGGAACTCTCGGAATCTGAATGGCTTAGTGGAAGATTTGTCGAACTCATGCTCTTTGATGAGAGGAGGCTCCGTGCCTTGTACCATATTCAGGGGTATCAGCGAAGGATTTTCCAAGCTTTTAACAAGAGGGTGAAGTCCAGGGGCTTGGTTGAAGGGGACATGGTCACGAGTGGCAAATTCTGACCGAAGCACTCCGGGCCTTACATTATCAAGACTATCCTCTCTGGGGGAGCAACTCAGCTTATTGATCTTGACGGCAACAAGTTCAGTACCTTGGTTAATCTAGATTAACTCAAATGCTACTATCCTTGAGAGAAGCTCATTGGGTCGAAACCCGAATGGGCGATTCCAAGAAAAAATTAGAGCAAGCCTGCTAGATCGAAAACCTAAGGAAGCGGTTTAGGCAAAAATAAATAGGCATCAATCAAAGCTCGTTAGACTGAAAACCCGAATGGGCGGTTCTAGGCAAAAGTTAGAGCGTAAAAGGAGAGGTAAAATACTCGAGCGAACCTTAGCCTGAACTATGCGTGACTTGATTCCTTAAAAAGGGATATGTAGGCAATCTCTCTGTGAGGTCCGGTCACAATCCATCAACTTGATCCATGGTTTACCATTTCGGAAGCTGTATCGGCGTGGTGTTCAACATTTGAATCAAAAGGGGGAAAACCCTTCATCTTTCAAATTTTATTACAAACTACTACTTCTATTACACGGCTGAGCGAGGTCTTAAAACATTTAAGCAAAAAAAAAAAAAACAGAATAAAGTGCTCGAGGCCTTAGCGGGCTCACGATTTATTCTAAATCATCAAGGTCCGTCAGGAGTCAGTTGTCGTTTTGTCTCCCCGCGATTTCCCTTCTTAGCCATGCTTTGTATCGATGCACGAGCTCTGTGCTGAAGTCTGAGTCAGCTCCGCCGAGTGGCCTCAGACTCCAATTGTGCTGATATCCTGTCAGATTATGGGCAGTGAATGCAGGGGTATGGAAGGTTTCAATGCCAGCTCTGTGGAGTCCTTGACTTATCCCCAACTGACGGAGAATGTGGCCTAGAATGTAGAACGTGAAACTGGACAAACAGCTATCACCATCCTCTCAAAACCTGCAGAATTCATGGCCATGTCTGGAATGTTCAAAGCCTCGTGCCTCCAGATGATTTCATTCGGCAACATTTCCTTCATGAATGTGTACCACTGGTTTACTAACATGTCTGGATAAATCATGCCTCACTAATGCATTCGACCAGGCAGATGAGGCCAGTTTGCCTCCGGTGCTATGAGTAACCCTAGTTTGTCTGATAGCCACAGCTGTACGAGTGAAAAGACAAGTAAGGAGCCATATAAAACTTGAGTGGTAAAACAAGTGAGAAGCTTCGATATGGCCTTAGCCGAGAGATAAGGTAAAAATAGAATGTGCGAAAGCCGGCAAAAGGTGAGCTGAGTGACAATTTACCTGCAACAGGAGTGGACTACCGCCAAATGTGCCTACTTGGCCGGTATAAACCAAATCCAAACCCATGAGTGTTTCTGCTAGAACTAGCGGCACCACGTTTCTTCGAGCACCCATTTGAGCTGCAACGCTCACCAGCAGAGGGTTGACTCGCCCATCTGGAGATACAAGTAAATAAGCTGCTAGCACGCTGATTGCCAAGGCGAACCGGCGCCGAGCCTGTAGGGCGGTATCCTCTGTGTCGCCTTCAGGTCCATACCACTCCATTAGGCGCATAATGTTGATCTATCCCCCAATTAACAGACTTTCTACTACTCCTCTGGTGATGTCGAGACTCGATTGTAAGAGTTTCGGCATGCTTTTCCTGAAAGGCGGCACGACGATCACACCCAAAGCAAACCCTTGGAGGTATGCTTGGAACTCCTCCATGGTAGGGCACAACTCATTATCCCCAAACCTGAAAACATGAATGTCTGGATCCCAGAATCGCACGGCGGCTATCAAAAGTTCGGGGTGGACCCTCACGTTTCGAAGGAAACAAAAAGCGGCCAGCCCGTGGGACCGGAATGATAACCAATCTCCAGCAACAAAGGTCGTTAGCCAGGGACTGATCAAGACCGGAAGGTTATTTGCCATTTTGGTGCATGTGGAAGTTTCAACTCTGCAAGGGATGCCTCACATTTGTAGGGGCATGGCCTTTTTATAGCCAAGGCATGTGAAATATCTTTCTTTCCCAGGGCAAATATCCAAGTAAGGTGGCACTGCCCCTCCAATATAAGGACACACCTGTGAACTGCCTCAGAGGTATTCTGGACGGCCAAGGACAATGACAAGGCTTTCAACACCTCAGATTCAAGACTGGTCAAACAAAGGTGGCTTAGCAGGGACCATCCATTGCGCGATTGTTCCTCCATCGCGCAATGGTTCAGTCTGCAATTTGATAGTTTTTATCAGCTATTGTCCAATTTTGGTAATTTTTCGTTCCAAGGGTTCTTTTGCAGCTTTAATGGTTCCAGCAAGTCACTATCAGTATATATGACTGTATCCAAGTATCGGATTTGAAATATTGTGTTTAACGAAGATTTTGGACCCTCGGCGGCCCATTTCAAGTTCAAATGGTGATTTCGGGAGGTCGAAATCCGTTTTGGAGATTTTTACCAAGCACCCTCATGCCGTATGGCTCGTATGCACCTAACATAACTGTACAGAGGTGTCGGTTTCAGTCCGGGACATAATAGAGTCATGTCTTTCATCTCGTGCCCATTTCTGTGTCGTATTTGGCACTTTTCGGTCCAATGTGTGTTCCGGAGCATGTTTCTTAGTTCCGTCGACTCATGAGGGTCATTTTGTACATATATGATTGTATGAGGCGTCGGTTTGTCCAAATGGGAGTATTTTGAGTTTTGGTATTATTAATGCCTAGGAATCATTTATTTTTCTGTATCCTCGTATCTTGGTCATGTATTGGGGTACATTCTCGATTTTCTTCTGAGCTAGTTATGTCTACATATGCGTGTGTGTCTGTGAACGGTCTCAGTGCATCATCAATGCAAGTTTGGTATTAATGGTGCTTTTTACTTACTCTAATCTATCACAAGAGTAAATAAACCGTGAAAAAGCAAATTTTATGTTTACCATGATCTCTCCATGTTAAAATAAAGGAAGCTATTGCATGTGTGGCACTTCGGCCAATAAAAGTCATCATATCTACTTGGGCACATCTACCTGCAAGTCAAAGGCATGCAGGCCTTAAAACAGCCTTCAAGTATCAACTAAGGCACTTCGGCCTTCTATCTATCTACTCGGGCACGCAGGCCAGAAAACAAAAATCAAAAGTTCAGGAAGTAAGATGAGGCTTCATGGTAAACCTCACTCCTCCCTGAGCTAGTCACCATCGTTGTCGTCGTCTCTCTATTTGGGATCCCGTTTGTATCCAGGATTGTCTGCAGTGTCGTCGGTGTCATTGTCGTCAGGCACATCCTCATCTTCTTCTCCCTCTTATTCTACTTCTTCTCCATCCTCTTCGTTTTCCTCCTCGGAGACCTCAGGCAGGATTAGTTGCTTCTTGCGGACCGGCTCATCTTGTGAGGGTCTCTAGCGCATCTTGATTTGGTACCGCTCCTCTGCGCGTGTCACCGCCTCTCTGGCTGCCTCCTCACTCGTAGTTGTTGCCTGTGAGCCTCTTGTCTCTCGTTTAGCAGTGAGTGGAGGAGTAGGGGTCCTAACCGCTAGTTTCTTTTGTGGAGGGTCTCTGGTGCTTTTTCTCCTAGGAGCTGCCCGCCCTTGTGCCTACATAATGAATTTTTGTGCATTAGTATACATTTTGCATATTATATGTTTGAAAGCAGGTACAATCAACTTCAAATCACTGGGTATCACAGCATATCGTGTATTGAAAGGGGATTCATATATCAAGTATTGAAAGCATGAGTGTATCATTTTCTAGAAGATATACCTGAGGTCTCTGAACCACCGGTGGTAAGATTGGAGCAGGGTAGCACAAGTCCAGTGGCAGACCATTTGCCGCCCGTCTTGCCACGTTTTCCAGTGCACGCATGCACCGAACAACCTCGTTCACCCACTCATTTGGCACCTGCAAAAGTGGTTTCGATGTGAATGATTTAACAATGGTTCAATTTTATTGAGTTATAGTAATGAAGGCTACGGTGTCTTACCGGAATAGTAACGGGTGTGGGCTCGGCTCGGGCAGGAACTAGGTGTAATTCGGCCGGATTGCCCTGAGAGTCTACCACTGCTATCTTCCACAACAACTCTGGTGGCCCACCTTTCGGAGGTCCACTCAGAGTTCGTCTCACACGGACCTCACCGCCTCTCTGTCTCTCCACACCAACCCTCCTCTCCTCGGTGGCATCGCAAGCCTGACTCCGTACCTCTCTGAATTCTTGGACTCTCAATGGCCCCGCCAAGCGCTCTCTCTGGTATGTCGCATAGTCCATGTCCGGACGCAAGTGGCGTGTCAGGTCGGTGTCAGGTTGAGTAAAGGTCTCCAACTCGGCCAGTGTGTACTCCCCTGTATGTGAAGCCCGTGGTGGGAGTGGCATAGGCACTTGGAACTCAGTGTAGTCAAGCGACTGGCATGTCACTCGGTCACCCAAGTACCATTGCCAACCAAAGGCTGACTCCAATAGCACCCTGCTGGCCATAACAACTCTACTCCTAATAAGGTACTCAGGCTCTGGCCCTGCCATTCTCCAGGGATCCCACTCGATCTGCACAGGCGAACAATGCAAGTATTGGTTAGCGACAGCATTAAAGCAATAGAAAGGGATGTATATTTCTACTTGATAAAGTTTCGTGTTATACCTGTGAGGGTCGGAGCTCATCCAAGTATATCCTGAAGCCGTTCAGATCACCCCTCCCCTTCTTTTCTCCCATGTTCTTCTTGCTCCAGATATGAGCACGAGGAAGGATCCCTAAGTCCAAGCTCTACGTCGCTGGACGGCACATGTTCAA
>BPLS01026271.1:0-28104 GCA_019656275.1 Rhododendron kiyosumense
CAGACCCAGCCCTCCAATATCCCGGCTTGGGTCAAGCTACATGACTTACCATTTGAACTTTGGAATCAGGAATGCCTGGGCAGAGTGGCCAGTACAATTGGCAAGCCTCTGCATGTCGATCAGGCTACAGCTAAAACTGCTAAGCAACCCGGATTATTACATACCCAGTCCACAAAGGCTCGAGTATGTATTGAAGTGAGTGCTGAGCAAGTTCTTCCTGATGAAATCACAATTATCGTTGCAGGAGAATCAGTTGTTGTGTCGGTTGAGTATCAAGTTCTCCCCCCCATGTGTGACATATGCCATGTCTTTGGTCATCACACGAATAAATGCGCTAACAAAGCCCAGATTGCTTCTCAACTGGTATCTCAAGCGGAGAATGAGAAGCAACAGGAGATTACTGCTCAAATTGGGAAACAAAAGGCAGCCGTGCATACTGTGGCTCAAGTTGGAAATGGGAAAGTAACGGCTGAGTGTGTCCAACCTCCACAAGTCAGCATCCCCAACTCTATTGAGCTTTCAAATGGGGAAGAGCTCAGCGATTCTGAGGATGAGTTAATAGAGGTTTTGGAAGGGGTGGTCTGCAGCAAGCAGGAGGTTGAGGCACCGAGTCAATCTAAAGCAGCAGAATCCTTGATTACGCCTCATTCTGAGCTTGAGAACCTTCCAACCCCTGAACCACCTGATCCTTTGGCTCCAGGGGTTATGGGGGAGCCTGTTATCTTGTATTCCAATGGAGACACTGGATTTAATAAACAACTTTCCAAGTCTACTAAAAGGCGGCTGCGGAAGCAAGCTAAAGAGGCATCCTCCTCTGCTTTAAGCAGTGGAAGGACTTAAATCACCCGTATCCTTTTGTTAAGGCAGCATTCTATACTTCCATTTCTGTTTACTTATCTTTTGCTTGATTATTTATGGCTATACAACCCATTAACCTTGGATTTTGGAACACTAGAGGTCTCAATGTTTCTATTAAGCAAAATGAGGTTAAATCTTTTGTAAATAGAAATAATCTTTCACTTTTGGGGTTGTTAGAACATAAAATTAAGGAGGATGCTGCATCTAGAGTAATTAAATTTATCTGTCCTCAATGGGATTTTGTGAACAACTACTCTCATGCACCCATTGGTAGAATTTTTGTGTGTTGGGATCCTGGACTCATGCAAGTCCAGGTTTTGGATCAATCTGATCAATTCATCCATTGTGAGGTGCATCCTACAGGTGGAGGGGTTCCTTTTTTGGCAACATTTGTTTATGGGGCTAATAGTTACCTAAATAGACGGTCACTCTGGTCAAGTCTCCAACGTATTGGCACCTCACTTCCTTGGATGGTCCTTGGAGATTTTAATGCTATTAGATTCCCCAACGATAAATATGGGGGCACTTCATTTTGGCCCTCTCATATGGATGAGTTCAATCAGTGTTTGTATGCTCTCGAGTTGGATGATTTAAGATACACTGGTTGTTTTTTCACCTGGGCTAATAAACAGGAACCTAGTCAATTTGTCACCACTAAATTGGACCGAGCTCTCGTTAATGAGCAATGGATGAAAGTCTTTAGTTGCTCTTCAGCTCATTTTCCCACTCCAGGGATTTCCGATCATTCCCCATGTATTGTGTGCATCACTCCTGCTCCTAAGAGGCCCATTAAGCCTTTTAAGTTCTTCAATTTCCTATCTGAGCATCCTCAGTTTTTACATGTGGTACAACGTGTCTGGAGGAAAGTGATTATTGGCAATCCAATGTTTTGTGTATGTGAGAAGCTCAAACTGTTGCAAAGTGAGTTTAAGCTTATTAATAATAGAGATTTTAGCGATGTCTCTAAGAGGGTAGCGGACGCTAGACAGGCTCTTGAGTCCCTACAGAAAGACTTGGGTAGTCAACCTTCTAATCTCTCTATTATTAATCAGGAAAGAGTGGTCCATAAACAGTTCCTCACGTTGCTTAGAGCTGAGGAAAGTATAGCTAAACAAAAGTCCCGAATACAGTGGTTAAAGCTTGGAGACTAATGCACTTCATATTTCTTTAAATCTGTGAGTAACACCAGAAATAGAAGTAAGATTACTAGTCTGGTGTTGGAGGATGGGTCTATCACTCATGATCTTGGTGTTATCAAATCAAGCTTTGTTAGTTACTACAGCAACTTGCTAGGTACAGCACACCCCTCTCCTTATCATGGTCTTCCGAGAATCCAACAGGTTTTGTGTAGGAGGTTATCTGATGAACAAAAACTGTCCATGATTGCAGAGGTTTCTGACCTTGAAATTAGGGACATTTTTTGGTCTCTTCACCCTAATAAGGCCCCTGGCCCGGATGGCTACAATGTTGGCTTCTTCAAGCGAGCTTGGCCTATCATTGGCCATGAAGTCACTGCAGCTGTTAAAGCCTTCTTCAGGTCTGGCCAGCTACTTCGGAAGGCCAATTCAACGCTGGTTGCTCTTGTTCCCAAGGTCTCTAATCCTTCTAAAGTAGAAGATTACAGACCTATCTCCTGTTGCAACACTATCTATAAATGCATCTCTAAAATACTAGCCAGAAGACTGCAGTCTGTTCTCCCTCTCTTAATAGATCCTGTCCAATCAGGTTTTATTAAAGGAAGGCGGATAGCTGATAACATTTTTCTTACTCAAGAGCTTATGAGAGGGTATCATAAATTCTCATTGTCTCCCAGATGTGCACTTAAAGTAGACATCATGAAAGCATATGATAATGTCCGTTGGGACTTCCTCTGGGATGTCCTGACTTCCATGAATTTCCACCCTCTAATGATCAAGTGGCTTCAAGCTTGTGTTACTACAGCTAATTATTCTCTTACTATCAATGGTGAGGTCACTGGGTACATTTTGGGTCAAAAAGGACTGAGACAAGGTGATCCCTTATCTTCATATCTATTTGTAATAGTTATGGAGGTTCTCACTTGTCTTCTTAAGGAAAAATCCATTCTCCATGGTTTTCATTTTCATTGGCGTTGTGGACGTACCAAATTAATCAATCTCTGTTTTGCTGATGATTTGATGCTATTTTGCAAGGGTGACCTAACCTCTGTCAATCACATTCAGGATGCTCTCAATGAATTTCAGTATATGTCGGGTCTTTCTCCTAGCCCAAGGAAGAGTAGCATTTTCTTCTCCGGGGTCAATCCAAGCACTAGACAGGCCATTTTGGCTGTCTTGGGGTTTCAAGAGGGTACCCTTCTAGTCAGGTATTTAGGTGTCCCTCTTCTCTCCACTAAACTTAAGGCTACCGACTGCCGAAGGTTAGTGGAGAGCATTGTTGCAAGAACTAAGACATGGACTAATCGAGATCTCACCTATGCTGGTAGGGTTCAATTAATCTCAAATGTCCTTTTTTCCATCCAAACCTTTTGGTCTTCCTTGTTCATCATACCTAAAAAGGTGATTAAGGAAGTCGAGTCAATTCTTAGGGCTTTTCTTTGGTCTGGCCCTGATTTACGGAAAACAGGGGCCAAGGTCTCTTGGGAACACTTGTGTTCTCCTAAGCAGGAGGGTGGTCTTGGTTTCAAATCTATGCAAGTGTGGAACATGTCAGCCATTGCCAAACACATTTGGTTTCTAATTTCTGGGGGGGAACAATCAATGTGGTGTCAGTGGGTCAAATCTTACTTAATAAAAGGGAGGAATTTTTGGAGCTTGAAAATTCCGGGTGACTGCACCTGGGTTTGGAGGAAACTTCTAACTCTCAGGCCTGTGGTGCAACCATTCATTCTTAGTGTTTTAGGTAATGGTCAATCCACCTCCTTGTGGTTTGATAACTGGCATCCTCTTGGTCCATTGATAAGCAGATTTGGCACTACAATCTCTTTTGACTCTGGTGTCCCGAAGGAAGCAACTGTGTCTCACATAATAAGTAACTCAAACTGGGCTTTCCCCATAACCCAAACCTTTGAGCTTAATGAGATTAGGAATTCCTTGCCTTCTTTGGTTCAGTCTAGGCTGAACATCGCTGATCAAGTTAAATGGACCCTCACACCCAATGGTCAGTTCTCAATTGCCTCCTTATGGAACAAGTTGAGAACCCCGTTTCCTCAAGTCCTGTGGTATAAATTGGTATGGTTCTCAGGACATATTCCAAAGTGTAGTTTTATCACTTGGATGGCTATTCAGAAAAGGTTATCCACGGCTGATAGACTTGTTCTCTTTGGTCTTAACCTCTCCCCCCAATGTAGCCTGTGTCAGGGGTTGGAAAGTCATGACCATCTTTTCTTTAGTTGCCCGTACTCTTTATTGGTATGGGGAGCCATTCAGACCAAACTTCATGTGTCTTGGCACAGTAGGTCTTGGGATGATTGGGTCACGTTTCTATCAGGTGTCAAGGGTAAGTCCCTCAGGGCTGTCATCACTAAACTTGCTTTTGCGGTGACCATATATCATATTTGGATTGAAAGGAATGTACGAAAGTTCCAAAACCTATCTTGTACATGGGAGGCAGTTGTTCACAAAATTTGCTCCATGGTTAGGAGTAGACTCTCATCCCTCTCTAGAATGCCTCGTTCACAAGCATGGATAGTAAATGAGTGGAATGTTGCGGGTACATGATTATGATCTGCATTAGTTTTCCATTTTTCTAACTTCTCATTTTCCTAGCTGACAGGATGTGCATGGAAGGTTCCATATTCGTTTGATTTGAGAACGTCTCTAATACTTCTACATACAAGGTTATTATCTTAAACTCATTGCTAGCACTATTGGTTATCTGTTACTTTGTGTGTTCCAGCATATGTGTGACCCCGTGAGGTGTGTGCTTGAGCCCCTACCTTCTTTTTGGAGTGGAGGTAATATCTAGTGGGAGTCTTATTGTGAGGGAGAGTTGAGGGAGTTCGAGCCCCCTGTTTGCTGTAGTTTGCTGGAGGTTTAGGTTTCGAGGGAGTATCGGTGTTAGCAGTTCATATAGCTACAGACTCTTGTAATTCCTTGTCTTGCATCCTATTTGTAAACAGTGTGTGGCTTTGACCTTTTGTCTCTTAAATGGTCTTAACTACTTTTCATGTGCTCTATGTTGTATTGTGCTTTCAGCTCGGGATATGAAGGTTTTTCAATCTTAGCTTTATATTCCTTGTTTGTTGTTGATTCTAAGTTGTAAGAATGCTTTGATACTACTTATCTCTGTAAGAATGTTTTTCTTAAGAGGTTTTCACTTTTATGTATGCCTAACCTTCAGGGGCTGTCGTTGGGATCTCCCTTCGCAGAGGGGGAAGTCCTCTGCATTTTGTTCCATCTTGTTTCTTCTGTTGGGTTGCGGCTATATGGTGGCCGTTATAGCCAAATTTTCCCAATAATGCTATTATGTTATGCCTTTAGGTCTGTTCTCTGTATTTGCTGAAGCTGGCATCTCTTGTTGCCCATTTTTTGTGGTGTTGCACTTTGGATACCTGCTGCTGTCTATAATGCATTGATGAGGGCATCTATTGTTGCCCATTCTCTGTTCTGTTATGCTTCCTACCTAGCATGGCTACTGTCCAGCTTCTCTGTTCTGTTATGCTTGCTGCTGCTGCTGTATTCTATGCCGTTGCTGCCTCCTGCAACATGGAACAGCAGAGGCCAGCTGCTTTGCAGCTCTACTGGACCATGCACCTGCCCCTTTTGTTCCATGATTGGGGACTGCTGCTACTGTTGACCGCTGCTACTGCTGCTGTATGTTGCTATTGTGCTGCTGCTGTAAGCAACAAGGAGCAGCAGTGACCAGCTGCTCTGCAGCTCTGCTTAGACACACGGCTGCTCTTGCTGCGGCTGTTTTGGTACTGCTGCTGCTGTCTGCCGCTGCTGTTATTGCTGAACATGGCTGTTAGCTGCTGCTACTTGTTGCAGCCCACCAGCTGGTCACGGCTAAATGCAGCTCAGCTGCCCTTCTGTTTCTGTTTTAAGCCTAAGTAATATTGCACTTCTGTTTTAAGCCACCAGCTGGTCACGTGTTAAATGTCTGGACTGACTCAAGTTGCTATCTAATTACTTTACCTTTTGTCAACATTGTAAGGTTGCTAGGGTGCACAATGTGTAATCCTTTTCTCTCTGTTTTGTATCCCTCTATCAGATGGGTAGGAAACAGGTGGTTCAATTACGTTTAGACCTATGTAGCCGTTTGGCATAGGTTCTTGGTTTCTTTTACCTTTTCTTTCTTTTTTTTCCTTTGTCCTCCTGGGGTATGCCCTTTGTAGGCTGTACATTCGATTATCCTCTTTTTAATTTCAAGCTGATTTACCCAAAAAAAAATAATTGAACTGTGCACGACAAAGGATGATGTAGACACCCCAATCTGGGCTTCCAGATTAGTTTACTTACGATTTTTAATTTCTCGATGATGAAACGGATCAAGAACACCCCGGGAATGATAAGTATTTGAACTTTGAGTGTTTGCAAAACCTTTGAACCTAATCTAATCCTAAGCCACTTCAAAAGGCCAAAAACCCTACTCGCGCGTGTTGCTCCCTAGCCATCATGCGATGGTCAAACTGCCAGGTGGTAGTCAACAGTCAAAGCTTGACCGTTGACCATTGCGCGCCAAGGCGCAACCATCGCGCGCCAGGGCGCACCCTGGCACGACAGGTGACTCCATCGCGCAACGGACCAAACTGCCACCAACCTTTTTCGAGGAGGAAACCTGGCCACCAATGCAACTCTCAGCCAGGCCTCGTGGATTGGCTGAACTCCTCTGTTTGTAGCTCAAACCTACCTCCACTCCCCCTATAAATACCCCCATTGGTCTTCCATCCAAAGGGTGACAAAAATTCAAAAAGAGTAAGCACAAGCTCTAGTGCTTTATCATCCAATTTCACATTCCTCAAAACACTCATCTTCACACCTCAAACAACCTCACACTCAAAGCTCAATCTCTCTCAAACTCAACCAAATGTATAGCATACCTACTGTTTTCTGTTCTGATCCTTGAGGGGGGCTGGCAGGGCTAAGGCTGGTAATCAATACTAGTCCTGGTTCTAAAGTTGACAAGGTTTCAAAAACCGTCGAGGCAAGAACTAGCGCGCGACTATCCCAGTCTACGCGCGACGGTCCTCGTGGGGATTGGTGTCTTGCTGTTTTTTTTTTGGGCAAAATAGCTTGAAATAGAAAAGAGGCTAAGCGAATGTACAGCCAACAAGGGGCATCCCCCAGGAGAAAAAAAAGGAAAATCAAAGATTGAAAAAATTGACCTAAGCCAAGTGGCTACATTGATCTAAGCCAAGACCTACAATTGCAGGGCCGCTTTGGAATCCACATGTTTTACTGCCATCTAAGAGATGGGGGAGAAACATATGCAGAGGGAAGGTATACACAAAGGTGCCCGTTCGCACAAAGTTCTTTGGCAGCAGCTGCTTCCTTTGAGCTGCAGCAGCAGCCTTTCTCAATTTTTCGAATTTGAAGCATTCAGCAGAAGAAGAACCACAGCTACTTGCTGCTATTACAGTTGCACAGCAGCTGGACAGTAGCATATCAACCGCAAAAGAGTAACTCTGGTTGTATATCACAACAGCCGTAAATTCCAACAGCAGCAGCATTCACTAACCATTACAAAAGCATTATCCTAAGTAAATGCCCATCATAACTGGGTAAAGCAGTCAGTAACAGACGGGGTGGACAGCAGCTACTTGCTATCTTTTGCTATCCTCATAGCAGCGAGTAGAAGCCCATAAGTCGGGTACACTATTCCAGCAAAACCGAAGCAATACATGAGAGTTTAACTGCTGCCATTATAGTAGCAAACAGCAAGCAGCAGAAGCAGTAAACAGCAGCCGTAGCAGCAAGCAATAGGAGCAGCAAAAGAAACTGGAGCAGCCCCTCAAATAATGGCAGCAGAATAAGAAGATGCACAAGCTAGGGACAAGCCCCCTAGAAAAGCTTAAACATTCCAAGGGACAACCCCCAAGGATAGGTCAAAACTAATTGGCATACTGCGAAGATAAGATGTCTAAATTCAAGAACACTCTTGTACAAATTGTCAGATAAATTGATGTGCCTAGCAGAAATTCCGCACATTGAAGCGCCATGTCTTTGGTAAAAAGGCATAAGCACTTCCCAGAAACACCATAAAATAGCATTCAATCTATATCTTTGCATTCAACCTATACAACAGAGAACAATTGTTGAACACCAAAAGAACAGGAGATGTAAGCATTTATCATTAGCTGAATGCTCAAACAAACTCAGCAAAGGCTAAACAGGTTGATCTGTAACGAAGACAGCCATTCAAATATTTAAAGATGCCCTTGGTAAGTATATAGCTCACCCTTCTACTCCCTTGGATCCTCACAACTCCCACTCTTTTTTGTAATACCAAAAGCAAGGGTCCCTTTTCTCCCTCCACTATTTCTCACATGATGCCCCCACTATTTATTACCTCCTCTCACAAGGAAGGATGGGGCTCTAGCACTCAACTGACATGGGTTTCCACAGAGAAGTAAGAGCACTCGTGAATTAAGAAATTTCAAGTCGGTCTACAGGGAGTAAGTTAATTACCTGGATACTTAGAAGTAGTAGCAGCAACATTACCGTTGCTGAATTGGAATAGGACAGCAACAGCACCCGTAGAAATCTGTGAAAGCTACTGTTCTGAATGCTTTGGTAACTGGATCATGTAAAGCTGATCCCCTTGATTAGTGGACCTGTAGAACCAAATCCTCTGGGTATGAAAGCTGGAAAGATCAAGGAGTATAGTTGTGAAGCTGTATACCCCTTGATCTGTGACCTGCAAGTGAAATGATATGAAATGATGTGAGTAGAAATCTAGACTAATAAAGTCTAATTATAAGTGAATGTTCCACATAGAAAGTAACCAAGAAGGTCCCTTGGACTCTAAGGACAACAATCTGCTCCTAACCTCATTAACCTCATTTGAAATTTTGGTAGCAACCACTCCAGGAGGGCAATTAATGTTCTGAAACTTCCTATAATTCCTTTCAACCCACACTTGGTGCACATAAACTGTAAAAACAAGTTTGGCAACAGTGACTGCCAAGTACCTCTTAGAATGGACAACTTACTTACCCATTGTTGCCAAGAGGTCAATCCAACCATATGCGGGGTCTTAGGGGACAGTATTCCCCTAATTTGTGTAGCTATGGGACACTCAAAGAAGAGATGATCACGTGATTCTGCACCCATCCACAAGCTACAAATGGATGTAGATTTCATGCCAAACATAACAAGTCTATCTTCAGTCGATAACCTATTTTGAATGGCCAACCATGAGATCACACTACACCTAGGAATGTGCCCGGAGAACCATACCACTGTAGACCAAGTGATAACAGGAAAGTGTGATCTTAAATGTTCCCACAGGGAAGATATGGTAAATTTCCCAGAGGCAGTGATTGTCCAAGTGCATTTATCCCCAATGGTGTCATTGATAGAGACCAATTGTAGGTCAGATTTGACTTCATTAAGATCAGGAGATTGAGTCATTGGGAACGCCCACTGATTATTCCTAATGATAGCCTTCACAGTGACATCCTTGGGAAGGCCTGAATCATAGACAATTCTAGGCCCAAATCTTGGCCAGAGGGGACCAAGGGGATGCCAATTGTCAAACCACAGAGAGATTAATTGGCCATCCCCAACGTGATACTTTATATGAGGCTGGACACATGATCTAAGTTTCAGAATTTTCCTCCAAGCCCAGGATGGATCACTTGGGGTTTTGACACTCCAGAAACTCTTACCCTTAAGTAAGTACGACTTAACCCATTGGCACCACATAGATTGTTCCCCCCCAGAAACAAGGAACCAGATATGCTTAGCCACAGCAGCTTGGTTCCAAATCTCTAAAGATTTGAAGCCTAAGCCTCCCTTCTTGACAGGAGTGCACAGGTGTTCCCAAGAGACCTTTGCACCAGTCTTCATAAGATCAGGACCTGACCAGAAAAAAGCTCTAAGAATTGATTCAATCTCCTTAATTACCTTCTTAGGGATAATGAAGAGAGATGACCAATAAGTTTGCATTGAGAAAAGAATTGACTTTATCAGTTGAATCCTTCCAGCATAAGACAAGTACCTGTGAGTCCATGTCTTGGTTTTGGCTACAATCCTATCAACCATGACTCTACAGTCAGCGTGCTTGAGTTTAGTGGATAGAAGAGGTACCCCCAAGTACCTTACAGGTAAAGACCCTTCCTGAAAATCCAAAATGTTTAAAATAGAGAATTTAATGGTTTGGTTGACACCAGAGAAAAAAATGTTACTCTTGGTAGGACTGGGGGAGAGGCCAGACAAGGCTTCAAACTCAAACAAGGATTGTTTAATGTGAGTGATGGAGCTCACCTCACCTTTGTAGAAAATCATAAGATCATCCACAAAGCAAAGATTGACAAGTTTGGTGGAGCCACATTTCCAATGGAATTTAAAGTTTGGGAGAAGAGACTTTTCCTTTAGGATGCAAGTCAAGACCTCCATAACTATCACAAAGAGGTAGGAAGACAAAGGATCCCCTTGTCTTAAGCCTTTCTGCCCAGGAATGTACCCTATTGCTTCGCCATTGAAGCACAAGGAGTAATTGGCTGTAGTGACACAGGCCTTCAGCCACTGGATCATCTTAGGATGGAAATTCATGGAGATTAGGACATCCCAGAGGAAATCCCATCTGACATTGTCATAAGCCTTCATAATATCCACCTTCATCAGCTATTCTCCTACCCTGGACAAAGCCAGATTGAGCAGGATCAATGTGGGATGGTAGAGCAGTTTTGATTTTATTGGCTAGAATTTTTGCAATACATTTATAGATCACATTGCAACAAGAGATGGGTCTGAAATCCCCCACCTTGGAGGGGTTGGGGACTTTTGGTACCAGGGCAACCAAAGTAGCATTAGCCTTCTTTAAGAGTTGACCAGATCTAAAGAAAAGTTTAACAGCTGAGGTCACTTCATGGCCTATTACAAGCCAAGCTTTATGGAAGAAAGCAGCATTGTAACCATCTGGACCCGGTGCTTTTTGAGGATTTAGAGACGAGAATGTGTCCTTGATCTCTTTATCAGTAACATCAAGCACCATTTCCAAACTTTGAGATTGGGATAGTTTCCTAGTGATGAGTTGGTTCACTCTAGAGGATCCAGAATAACCACTAAAATGTTTGGTACCTAACAAGTTTGTATAGTAGTTGATGAAGGTGTCCTTAACTAACTCAATGTCTTGGGTAACCGTTCCATCCTCCAAAACCAAACTAGAGATTCTACTCCTATTTCTGGATTGACTAATGGTTTTGAAGAAAAATGAGGTACATTGATCTCCTAACCTGAGCTATTGGATCCTTGACTTTTGTTGGGCTAAACTTTCTTCAGCCCTGGCACACACTAGGTATTGCTTGCAAAGATCCCTTTCAATGGCCTGCTTTGCAAGATCATTGGGATTGGATCCCAGCTCTCTTTGGATGGCTTCCAATTGGTGTTGATAGGAAGCCACCCTAGATGACAGGTCATTGAATTCATTGGTATTCAGTTTTTTCAAATCCTCCTGCAGATACTTAAGTTTCTCACAGACACAGTACATTGGATTACCCAGGATTATTTTTCTCCAAACTTGCTGAATTGTGTCTAGGAATCTCGGGTGTCCAGCCAAAAAATTAAAGAATCTAAAAGCCTCCTCTGTGGACGCGAAGCAACTGTCAGACTTACAACATCAGGGGAATGGTCAGACACTCTAGGGTTGTGAAAATGAGCATTGGACCAGCAGAAGTCCTTGATCCAACGTTCATTGACCAAGACCCTATCAATCTTGGTGCTAATGCGGGCATCCCCTAGTTGCTTATTAGACCAAGTGAAGTGGCAGCCAGAGTATCTGAGGTCAACTAATTCAGTTGATTGGAGTCAAGCATTGAATTCCTCCATCCAAGTTAACCAAGTCCTATCACCACCTACTTTTTCATTAGGATTCCTAATGGCATTGAAATCCCCTAAAACCACCCAAGGGGTGATGACACTATGCTGTTGTAAATCCGTCCACAGTTGATGCCTATCTAAAGAACTATTAGCCCCATAAATAAATGTGGCAACAAAAGTGTAATGTCCATCACAGGAATGTACTTGACAATGTATATACTGACCAGATTGAAACATTACCCGTACATTAAACACCAAAGGGTTCCAACAAATCAAAATTCTCCCTGCAGGAGAGCTGGAATGATTGCTAACAAAATTCCACCTGGGGAACATAGAGTTGACAATTGTAGAGATCTTGGGTTCTTTAATTTTATGTTCAAGAAGTCCAACTAAGGATAATTTATTCTTAAAAACCCATTTTTTTGCCTCTCTCTGTTTGAGAGGATCATTAAGCCCCCTCACATTCCAAGATCCAAAAAGTATAGGTGAGCAATCCATAATACAATTCTAAATATAACCACAGAGTTATAAATCAGTATAGGTGAGAGTGAAAAGCAGTAGTACTGATATAACTTATTGTGGACAAAAGATAAGAAAGGAAAGTTACTGCCCTGAACTGTGGAAAGAGCCCTTGGAGCTCTTCCGCTTGCCAATCTGTCCAGCTTTGCTTGAGCCTCCCATCAGCAGAATATCAGGAGGTTCTTTATCTTTAAGCTTGGCAGCTATTTTAGCAGCTTTCTTGGCTGCTGATCTGGACAGTGGAGCAGCAGGACTAGAGGTAACATCTATGGGCTGCTCACTGAAGGACTTTGTCACCTTAATGATGCGCTCTTCCTCCTTCAAGAGACTAATTTGAGATGAACCTGATTCTTTAGAATTATTGATGGCTTCCTCATTGTTTTCCAGTGGCTCAACATTGCTAGTGGCAGGATGGTGAGAAGGTGCTGATAACTGGGTAATGGGGAGACGTTCAAGCACTTTTTCAACTTCATCCTCTGCGTCTGCAACCCCAGCTTGAGGAACAATGGCAGCACATGTGGTTGATGTAGGTGTGGTACTTGAAGGATTGTTAGGAGTACTCAAAGTAAGGTCAGGCTCTTGCTTCCTATTACCCACTTTGGTCCATTTCTCATTGGGATCACTAGAAATTGGGGGAGGTTTCTTAGAGCATTGGGTAGTAGAGTGGCCAAACACTACGCATAGCTTACACATTGAAGGTAACACCTGATATTCAATAGGGACCACAACTGATTTGCCCTCCACAGTAATCCTCACATCTTCCGAAAGGTCATGCTCAGCACTAATTTCAATGCAGACTCTAGCACTGGTTGACTTAGTCTGGAGAAGGCCCGGTTGTCTAGAGGTTTTGGCTGTGGCTTGGTCCACATGAAGTGGTCTGCCAATGGTACTGGCCACTCTGCTTAAACACTCCTGGTTCCATAATTCCAAGGGCAAGTTATGCAACCTCACCCAAGCTGGAATATAAGACGGCTGTTCTTTGACTGGCTTCATCATTCTATGCCAGTCTTTAAGAACTAGATATTTTTGTGAAAAGAAATAGGGGCCCCCATCTAAAATTTGTTGCTTAGCCTGTTCATCTCTAAATTTGAAAAGGTAGCACCCTGCAACGTCTGGCTTAACAGCCACAAACAATTCTTTCCATTGATATCTGGCAGTGGAGAGCACCAAGGGGTAAGGCATTTTCCCATCTAAGAAGTGGCCTACTAAATATTTTTTCCACAGCCCAACATCAGTGAGTTCAATATCGATTTCTACCTGGGGTTCTTTCCCTCGAAAAAGATCAGGATTGAACTCAAGTTTCATCTCAAGAGAGGGACTTTGTGATTGCAGTAAAGATGCCCAATTTTTAGGCTTGGGTTTAGGCCCAGTCGGACCCTGTCGAGGTTTGTTGGAAGCTTGAGGATGCTGACCCTTGGGAGACCACGGTCGCCTAGGTTTGGAATCTGCTTCATCGTAGCCCATATTGGGGTCTCCTTCTAGGTATGGAGTGCCTCTGGCATTAATTAGGGTTTTTGGAACAAGGATTGAGGGTACCTCTTGTTGTTGTTGTTGTTGATGAAGAACATGGTGCGCTCGTTCCTGTGCCTCCAAGATAAATCTTTCTTCAAATAGAGATTGTTGTTGTGTCCAAGTGGTGCTAGAGTTTTATTGGAGTATAGGGCCGAGAAACCCTAGCCCTGTTGAAGATGAAGGGCGATTGGACTCTCCTGACCTGATTGACTGTGGATTTCCTAGCTCAACAGGGCTTGAGTTCTTAGAGATAGCGTGAATCCCTCTTGCCTCAGAGTCTAGCTTCAAACCCTCTTCTAAAAATACCTGTTGGAGTTTCCGAGCAGGGCTTGGATTCTTGGACGATATAGGGCTATAAGTCCCAAACTCATGCGTAAATGATTGAGGACCTGAGCTTGTAAGTTTAGGGTTACATGATTCATAACCCAGATTTGATGAAGCGTCGGATTGATTCTCTGGTTGTAGCGATCTAGAATGAAAACCAGCTGTGGAATCTATCGTTGACCTCTGCTTACGTCTAATCTCGTTGGAATCAAGGGCTTTGACGCCTAGCCCATCAGCTAGTAGGATCGTGCCATCAGCCATATTTACCTGATCAATCGGAGCGAAGACAGTAAGAATCGCCAAGGCTCCTGCGCAGATCGCCCATTTCGCCTTACTTGCTAGTCCTTGCCACTTTGTTTGTATCTTGCTGTTTTTGTGTATTTATTTACGTATAGATCACTCTGCAAGCATGTTAATAACATGTTTACTGCTTTCCTTAGTATAAACTGCTAGTTTGTAGTTAGTTTGTGTTTCTGCTGTTTTGGAGTACCCCTGGGATCATTCTAGACCTGTCCCAGAACCCAGAAATGTGTAAGCCAAACACTGGTCTAATGGTTCAGACCATCGCGCGCTAGGGCACCACCCTCGCGCGCCGGAATGAGTGGCCTTGCACGGGTAGCTCGGCCTTAGGCCATTATTTTGTCCCCACACTGTTTATGGGGTGTTTTGTTAATTTATAGGGCTCTTTCAGCTTTTAAACTGCTTAGAACTGTATAGTAACTGCTATATAAACTGCATGGTTTGTCCTGGGTGTGCATTGGTCCTTCTAGAGCCCATAAGGTTTGAGAATAAGAGCTGTGGGTTTGAGTTTATTGGCGCGCGCGTGTCTTGGAGTTGCGCGCGCAGGAGTGAACAACATGTAGTGTGTTCAGTGCATACTGGTTTCTTCCCGCGCACGTCACTCCAAAACAGGGGCCTCCCAGTTTGTTTAAACTCCCACAGTAGTCTGTTCTCATCCTATACTAACTGCTCATCCATGTTATCTATCACATCTTGCAAACTGTTACAGTTTTAATTCCCTTTAACTATTCCCCCGCCCTAATTGGCTAAAAATCGATTAATCAAACAGAATCGCAAACAAACATCTTTCGCAAATGCTTAAGTAGAGATCGATCTCCAGATTGGGCGAGAGGGGTGCCATAAAACCCTTCCCCTCTCGTAACCTGGGTCCCGAACCCAAATATGGTTATGACGGATTGGTTCATTCACTTTTTCAAATCAAACAGCGCGGCAGGTGCTTCGAAATACAGTTCCTTGGGTGTCGGACCTTCAAACCCGAGTGGCAACTCTGTATTTGTGAGTGCTTGCCATCCCGCTTAGCACTCCCTCGAACCGGCACATTTTAGGAGAGGAACGAAATCTTTTCTCCTGAAAAGGGCACGTTGCCCACAGTGGCAACTCTGCTGGGGAAACGTAATCAATATTAGTCTAAACTTAGATTTTAATACGCTTGAGAACAATTCCACAAAAGTATGGCAAAATAGTGAGTTTTGCGCTGCTAAAGAAAGGATTGGTGATTTAACAGGACCTTGTGTCTGGCCATCCTGACTGGGGCTTTTATAGTTTCTTCTAAGTATTGATTAATAAAGAGAGCCAAATTTGAAAAGGCATTTGCGAATTTGCGATTCTGTTCCATTAATCAATTTATTTAGTATCTTCATTTGTATCGATGTTGGATAGCTGCGTTGGAGTGTTTTGGCAAGCCGACACAGTTTACCGGAGCCCGGGGACCCCGAATGCCCAACAACCTTCGACGATGATAAGTCATTCTACCATTCGACTGTTGCTCTGCGATTACGCGGGCAGTGGGAGGTATATCTTGGCTTTAGTCCCAGAAACCCCCTCAAACCAAAACCGGCCTTTGCATATACAAAGCATTAGAACTCTCCAAACTAGGACAGGTACCTACAGGGTAAGATTACTTGCATTTAAACCCATATACTGTTTATGTGTTACTGCTTTTCCTATCGCATGCACTGTACATACCGTTTTGCGTAGGAGCATGTTTACGGCGGCTTCTAGGTTGTCTCTCTTTCGAGTTTGTCTTCTGCTTATTAGGACATTGCCATGACCCGATGAAGAGTCATGCATCTCAATGGTGCACGTTGTCAATTTTCAAAGTCCTTAGATCAATGAGACTTTGGGAAATCAAAACTTTTTAAGTCCTTGGCTCATACCCGATCGAGGTTTCAAACAGAAAACAAGGAACAACGGAGAGAATGCCGTGATACTTACACCACCTTGGTTATCGTGCACAACACGTACACCGTTTAGGCTATGGTGCTGTGCCGCCTACGCCGCTCCGGTTAAGGTATCACGTCATCTACACTAAGTTGTTCTGACTCCAAAGTTGAAACACCGTTTAGACTATTTTGACATCTCTTAGTATTAGTCGATTCAAACAAGGATACACCCTCAAAAAGAAATCTGAGGATTCTGGTAGCATCCAAACATCATGATACAGACTCGTCTTTAGTTGTAGAGTCTAGGAGGACACCGCCGACGATGACATGTACATTGCATTTCTTTTTGCAATTTACTACTGCTGCAGGAACGCCACTGAGCTTTCACTTACTTTACTGTCTAGTTCAAAGCTATTGCACCACCAAAAGAGTACCGAAACAAAGAGCCAAACTTACTTGGGAACGTCTGCACCAGAATTCTGTTCAGAGGCTTGTCAGGCTAGGACCTCAATCAATCACAACGGAGGCTTCTCCAGGTTCCCTGTTGGCCACCCTACAGTCGGGTTCGCCATCGATATTGCAAAAAGCCGCGCCGCCAGCTTCCCGATCTTCAACTTCTTCATCAAGCTTCATTGAAAAACCTGTCATTGTAGATCAGCCGCAACCGCTCACTCTGGAAACCATGCTCATGAACCTTCATAATAGTATCACTGCTATGCAGCAAAGGGCTACTCAGACAGATGCTAATATCACTCACTTGAATGACCTTATCAACACTCGTCTTCCACCAGCAGCCGAAGAGGAAGGCGAGGACGATGAGGATGTTCACACAGAACCCGTCTTTGTTGAGGATCCAAACCATGAGGGCCGACTCATTGTTCAGCCCTTCCTTAAAGAGGCTCGTGTGCTTGCTCCAAACCCCAACCTTGCTTTTGTTAGGCCTGTTCAAATCCCTGACATAACTGCTCTTATGGCCAAGATGGTTAAGCTGGAAGAGGCCGTCACAAAATCCGAGAAGATTAGTGTAGGGGGAATTGACATGGATCGTCTCTGCCTGTACCCCAATGCTAGGCTTCCCAACAAATTCAAGATGCCTGATTTGGTTAAGTTCGATAGGAGCGGTGATCCCAAGACTCATCTCTTTGGCTACCATGAAGCTCCTGGGTGTGGAAAGTGAGGCTATGTCTCAGTTGTTCCCACAGACTCTCTCAGGACCTGTTTTCCATTGGTTTCTGTCACTCGACATCTCTAAAAGAAGAACTTGGGAGGACATAGGGGCTGCCTTTGTTGCATAGTACAATTACAACTCTCAACTCAAGATGACTACTCGAGAGTTAGAGTCCACCAAAATGGAAGCAAAAGAGTCCTTTGCGGATTTTGTTAAGAGGTGGAGAGCCAAAACCACTCTAATGACTGAGCGCCCGTGCGAGAGGGATCAACTCCGCATCATTTCCCGAAACCTGCAACCCGACTAGGCCAAGCACCTCATGTTGGTTCAAGCATCTGCCAACTTTGAGACTTTCTTCGAGTCTGGCCTAGCCATTGAGGATGCACTGTAGAGTGGAATTCTGCCAAAGGGAGAGTCCTCCTCACAGAAAGTGAAGTCGCTGCCCTATTTTGGAAATAGTAGTGCGCTGTTTGGTAATAGCAACTGGGCAGCAAGACTTCAGATTTCAGGCTGTAGAGCTGCTCGGTCTCTCGCGGCCCTGAACGTAGAACCCCTCTCACTTAACGAACCCAGATCAAAGCCCAAACTCACCATGTCCTTCACGAGCCCTAGCATAGCTATTTCCATGGCAAGGGTAAACTCGCTAAAATGCAACTGCGCCCAGAGCATCATCAGGTCATGAAGGTTCCTCAAAAGCATCAACCTGAGCTGGGGTGTCCAAGTCTTGAAGCAATCAAAATTCTCTGGGTGGGCCCGAGCGATGGCACTAGGAGTGGGTAGTAAACCTCATCAACCAGATAAGCCGTAGGGAACAGGCAGATTGGCACCCCCACGGATGACCCGGCCCTTTCGGCCGTGGCTGGACCCATGCCACGATCGGTTAGCTCCTTCTTGTGACCTGCAACAAAGCTTGGCTGGCGGGGAGGCTGCTCCCTGGACTCCACCTCGCGATTTTGCTCTCCAATATCAAAATCAGCTGCGTAATCTCCAAGAGCGGCGCTACCTTGACCTCCCAAAACATCGTCAGTCTATGCAAAAACCACATCTTTAAATAGAAGATTCATATCTGAAGTAGTAATGGATGCGGGGTCTGCAAAAGATTCCTCGTTTACCTCCAGCTGTTTATCCATAAAAGGGATTGGGGGTTCGACCGGCAGAGTGGGAGTGCGCCTCGCGGACGAATGAGGTGAGGAATTTGAGAAGTAAAGCATCCAGGGGAGTGTGGGCCGCTAGCGTCCGAGGCCAAGTCACCTCCCGCGGCAGGCCGAGGGTCTTGCAGCACAAAAGCATTAGAACAGCCCGGAGAGTCATTAGCCACCTGGTTTAGGAAGCTATCTGTAGAACGAATCCTGATGCCGGTGGAAGAGGGCTGATGTTGAGAATCCAAAAGGGTGGAAGTTGATCCAATCCCATGCAATCCCACGGAAGGGTCCCCCGTGGTAAGACAGGGAAGTTCTTCGACGTTATCCTCCTCTTCCTCCCTCAGGTGTTGAATAGCCATCGCTGTAACAGGCTCCCCCGCAATGTCATCTTGACCCACAGATTCGCGGGAATCTGCTAATGGTGGGGGTGTGCGGGCCTTGAAAGTCGCTACATGAGAAGGAGAAAGAGAAGGATCTTGATCAGTGGAATAACGAATGAAATTGTCAGGTTCCTCGGAAGAAGGAGACGACTCAGAGGAAATTATGTTGGGATCCCCCCCGAGATCCACGAGCAAAGGCATTTCAGGTCGAAACGTACCTCCTATCACCGCAAGGACTCTGGTTCCGGTTGCAAATAAGGGACTAGGTCCGGGGGGGTGTGAACAAGTTCCACCTCCCTAATCTCCTTGGAGGAATCAAGGACGTCCACAATGTCGGCAACATACGCCGCGAAAAGAGAAGATTAGCCCGCTTGGACTCCAGAAGAATGCTAATGGGCATATCATCACCGTTATCGTCATCCTAATCCTCATCCTCATCCACCACAGCTATTAAGAAAGTTCAACAATAGATCAAAAGTGTTAGAAATTCGAAGGAATTAGTGGAAACGACAATACAACAAAAAGAGATGTACACTCAATACGGCGACGCTTGGCAGAAGCAGCAGAGGCGTCTCCTTTCTTTTTCCCCCCGGCTGCAATCTCCTTTGCCTCTTCTCCTGCGGCAACTATTGGCCGCTCATACTCCACAAAAGTGCGAGCATCCAGTTCTCACTGCTAAAGGCATAGTTGAAATTCTGAAATATCAGAACAATGAAATAGGATCAACAAAATATGTGAAGTAAGAAAAAGTTTATACCATGCAGAGTCATTTTCGACGTTGGCCACCCCCCGCCGGGGGTGCCCACGAAGAAGCCGACTGCACTGACATTGTCGAGGTTGGAGGCTGCGCTTTTCCCCAGTCGCTTCGCTCGGAAGCACATCGTACAACGGCTTGGGCTGCAGGAGGAAGCCCGGGTGGAAAGTCTCTATTGAGGGGCTGCGCCTCGGTCACGCCCCACATGTTGTGAAAGCCATGCCAATCGACCTTGCGGGCGTTGGCCACAGCCCACAGATTAGTATCCCGCTGTCTAATTTCGGACTCCTCAGGAATATCTGCATTTTTGCGCACGAAGTTCAATAAGGAATCCAAATTCAGTCGCCAAAATAAATGAAAATCTGCTGTGTAACACCCCCTATTGCTTCTCTCGGGGATGGACAAATGTTTGAAATGCTCCAAGACGTCAACGGTGTGCGGTCGCACGAAGCGAAGCTGAGAATCGACAAAGGAAGGCCACGGCGGATCATCCCGTGGAACTCCTTGATCAAACCCCAACTGCCTAGTGAAGCGGTCCGGGCGATAGAGGGTCACGCTCCAGGTTTCATTGCTAACGTAGGAGAGCCACCTAGGGTTGGCAATAAGAGTAGCGTTGACGACCGCCAGTGCAATAGAGTCGCCGCCACTGCGGCCAAGACGAAGGCACGGGTAGGAATGAAGCATTGGCCAATACCAACAACGCCTGAAGAAGCAAGGGTAAAAGGCCGCGCAGTAAAGTTCACCATGATATCAGAAGCCTCGTACCATGAGGCATCAATGCTGGTCTCATACCACCGTTCAACGAGGGACCGTTGATCTACCACCATGAAGGTCCGTGGGACCGGCACAATGATCAAAAAATGCTCGTAGAAATATTTAAGCAGGAAACTGGTGTGAGCCATGGTGAGATGGTCACACCTCCTGAGGGACCTGGCACGGTCGGAATGGACCAGGTCTAGCTGGCAGTGAAGGGATCCCAGGAATAAAGGTGCCAACAGAATAGGCTCCTTATGCGTTAGAAGCACTGCGAGCGGGAAGACCGCTGGGGAAGGGCTCTCTAACGTATAGTCAGGAAGAACAAAGTAAGAGAGGAAGTAGGTAAAGAAACTCGCCATATAGAGGCGCCGATGATATTGGGGACCAGTAAAGAAGTCCCACTGTCCCCCGGGGTTCACCGACTTCGTGAGTTGAAGGTCCTTAAAAAAGTAGCGGAGCCAGCTTAGCTAAGTGGTTTTCTTGGCATTTGCCGTAGTGGCCTTAAGTATACCCTGAGCTATGAACCGGGGCCCAAATTGGGCCAACTTGCTCAGTCTCCTCAGCTCCGAGACGTCGTTGCGATTAGTGGTAGAAAGGTCATTCAAGTCAAGGGCTCTGGTTTCGCGGAGAGGAAGGCGAGTAAGGATAGCCACGTCCTCCAAAGAGAGGCCACTCTTTCCCCATGCCCATGAGAATGAGTGGGTGTTGATGCTCCAGCGTGAGAACGCATGCTCCAAATGCTTGTGTGACACTCAGTGCCGCGGAATGCTCAGATTCCGCGATAGCATGACGGCATCGAAGGTGTTGGTTGCAAGGAGAAACTGCTTTCGAGAGGGCTCACTGAGTACTTCGTTAACCCACTCTGGCCAGTCGGTGGATGGGGCGGAGTGAGCCCCAAAACGGCATTCAGAGTAGGGGAAATCCCCGCCCTCCACATGGAATCTAAGGGTGGAGGATGGATTTACAAGTTCCGTGCGTTCTAGTTGACGTGGCTCGTGAAGTGGGTTGGATTTTCCAAAGGGGCCCCTTCGACGGGGTAGGCCTCCGCGAGGGCCCAGAACAGGTCCCGAACAGTCCAAAGATAAGGAGCCCTTTGCCACTCCTCGTGCCAAGGACGAGCTCTTCGATGATCAAATTACGCGCCATGAATGGTAAGTCAAGAGAGAAAGGTGATTTCTGTAGAGCGGATGAGAGAGAGAAAAGGATTGTTAATCGTAGAAGAAGAGAGAAAGAGACAAAGAACGCTAGGTGGGGAAATAATGAATGAAACCCCTTATATAAAGGGGGTCAATCAATGAGTATTAATGATGCCCGTACACCAAAGGTCACCACAGTACACAAAGAGGCACCATCAAAAGGCAAAACACTTGTCGTTTTACGGAATGGTTCGTGGGTGTCCGCGGAAGATTGAAAGAGGCAAAATAAGCACGCGCACGACATGCACCCTTCGTTCACACGCGGGGGCATATGTAGGTGTGGTCAAAATTGTCAACCTTTAACCCAAAAAGACCTTTTGACTCACTAATTGGTCGAGGGCACATGGCAACAGGGCCCGCGCGACAAGGAGACTTTGGTCAAATCTTGACCTAGAAAAGACAGTTGACCACCTGATTATGAAAGCACACGTGTACAAAAGCTTGGAAAAGTATCCGCGGAAGATGTCCGCAGGGGAGCAACATTCACGGGACAGAATCTTAAGCCCACGAAAATCCTCCAAATCTCGCGGAAGGAACTCCCCCATTACTAGGGCGTCCTGTGCAGCGGAAGACCGTGGATAAAGTTCATGAGTTGCTATGATTTCAGAATTATAGGAGAGAGACTTAGCTAACGAATCTTTGGAGTTCCATTTGGGCCATAAGGCAGGGTCCGAAAGGGCTCCACGATAAGAGAACAATAGCAACGGGTGGTGACCTTGCTCCAGTGGGAATGGGGGGGACTCCTGTGGCTCGGTGGCATGGAAAGGAGGTTCCGTCGCGGGGATTAGGCTCTCCCGCGGGAAGAACCCGTGAGAGACTGCCTTTTTTCCCCTAAGACCCAGAGGTATAGGAGGGACACGTTTTGGGATTTTATAGGAACACCGTCATGGGCTTGACCTAGGCCCAGGTGCCCTATAAATACCCCTGACATTCCCCCTGATTTGATAGAGCTGACTTTTCTTGGAGAAAGAAAGTGGTGAGCATTGAATTTGAGGAAGGAGAACATTCTTCCCTAGAGAAAAGGTGACCTCATCAGGTCAATCTAGGAAAAGCCAATTATTGCCCCCGTGGAAGAAACAAGGGACGCGCTGCCTTTGTCTCTTTTGTACCTCTTGCTCCTTCTCTCACCCCACAAGATTGCTCCTCTATTCTCCCCACTAATCATCAACCAATCGCAACTCTCCAACTCACACACAAGCACACCTTCATGGAACCCCAACCTACAGAGAGAACAAACGATTATATTAGTGATAATTTAGATACAAATACAATGCTAACAAACGTTTAAATAGAGGAAAACCTAACCTAGAAAGGATAGAAAATGATACGCCTAATCTATGCCTTAATTAGAAAGATACATAGAAGAAACTTTCATCCCCCCCCCCCCCCCCCTAAAACCTCAAGATACAACAATGGAGAGCATCAAGAGTTTGTCAAGGATAAAGCGAAAACGAGCAGCAGTGTGGGTCTTCGTAAAGAAGTCAGCCAATAGGTGCATAGATGGAATAAAGGGTAAGGTAATGATGCCAGACTGAAGATGTTGACGAACAAAATGACAATCAATTTCAATATGGTTCGTGCGCTCATGGAAGACGGAGTTATGGGCAATCTGAATAGCACTCTTGTTATCACAATAAAGAGGTGTATGAGGAAAAACAGAGACACCCATATCTAATAAAAGCCAACAAAGCCATATTATTTCGGAGGTAGAATGAACCATTGCACAATATTTAGCTTCAGTAGTAGAGCGAGTAACAACAAATTGCTTTTTGCTTTTCCAGGAGATAAGAGAATCTCCAGAAAAGACACAAAGGCCAGATGTGGATTTGCGGTCACTAATATCACCGGTGGCCAAATCAGCATAAGCTTGGAGAGTCAAACTTGAGGTAGAAAAAAGCATAAGACACTGATGAAGAGTTCCACGAATATAACACAGAATACGTAACAGGGCTACCTAATGTGTAGACCGAGGAGCAGACGCTAACTGACTAACAATATGAACAACATAGGCAATATCTGGTCGAGTCACAGTAAGATAAACCAACCAACCCACCAACTCACGATATTCTGTAGGATCCTCAATATGAACACCATCAGAAGCAGAGAACTTGGCATGAAGTTCGAGAGGGGTGTCAACAGTTTTGGTATTAGTGAGATGAGCACGGTGAAGATATCATTTGCGTACTTAGATTGTCCCATAAGATACTCTTTAGGAGTGGAAGCAATCTCAATGCCAAAAAAATATCGAAGAGGGCCCAAGTCTTTCATCTCAAACTCACGAAATAGATGACATTTCACCTCCGTGATAGCAGTAGGATCAGAATCAGTGATGATCTTATCATCAACATACAATAAGAGAAGAACCAGACCATGAGGTGTGTGACAGAGGAAGAGAGCAGAGTGTCTCGGTGGAAAGGCTGAGCGTTGCGCCTTAGGCCTGTTTGACAAGTTTCTCGGTGGCAAGGCCGAGCGTCCCGGTGGCAAGGCCAAGCGTCCAAATTTCTCGGTGGGAAGACCGTGCGTCAAGGCTTCGCTCCATTTCAACAAGTTTCTCGGTGGAAAGGCTGAGTGTCCAAGTTTCTCGGTGGGAAGACCGAGTGTCGAGGCTTCACCCGTTTCAAATTTTATATGAAAAAAAGACAAGAAAAGGTAGTGTGAAAATCATTTCTCAATTAAGAAAATTATTTTAAAATACATATCAATACTCAAATGAATGGGAGGACTTAACAAGGGTGTGCCTCCAATAGTTATAAACTTAGGAAATTGATTTTGTCACTCCCTTTTTTGTTAATATCACTCTCCTTCTCTCACAAAACAAATCATCTAATCAAGACACAAAGGAGAGTGACATTAACAAAAAGGGGTCACTCCCCTTAACTTATTATGTTTGTATTGTCACATAGATAATTCGTGTATGGAAGAAGGGAATGACTTTGGTGTTCCCGGTAATTTTGGAGACACCGTAACTTTTGGCATAATAAAACCATTATGAGTATAACCAAAACTCACTATAAGCATAACAGAACCATAACAAGGCATAACTAGTTAGTTATGTCTTGGTTGGATTTGGTTATGCCTCGGTTGGTTTTTTGGATATTCCTTGGTTATGCTTTGTTTGAGTTCTGTTATGCTTGTAATTGGTTTTAGTTATACTCATAATGGTAAAGTTATGCCAAAAATTATGGTGTCTCTAAAATAACCGAGGACACTATAGCATCATCTGAGGGAGAATGGGTGGACACAGAAATCAGAAACAAAGGTCGTATTCTATTTCTTGCCTTGCCTAATAATAGACCCCTATATATTGGAGTATATACATAAACTAATCTCTCTCTCTCTCTCTCTCTCTGAATCCTTTCCATCCTCCCAGTTGTAACCAAAACCACTCACCACCACAAGCCAAGTGATGTCGGACGTCAAGGAGTGCACCCACCACAAGGAGAAGCGAAGAAAGCTGCTCCGGCGGTGTTGTGCCGGACTTCTCATCTTCAATTTCATCCTCCTCGTCCTCATCCTCCTAATTTGGGCCATCCTCCAGCCCAAAAAACCCCAGTTCATTATCCAAGACGCCACCGTTTACGCCTTTAACGTCTCCGCGCCCAATTTCATTACCTCAAGCATCCAGGTTAGGTTCTTACAACTCTTGTAATACTTCCGTCCGTTTCTTTGTTTTTGTTGTTTATGTTTCACAAACTTGGATATTTCCTACAATTTCAATCCAGTTTAGTCTAATTCAGTAAATTTCCTCTAGATAGATCTGAAAATTTTCTGTTTTGAAATGGGCAGTGGTTGAACTGTTTTATTAAAAATCTATCTTTTTCTTTACAGATAGATATCAACCACTTGTATTCAAAAAGTTATTGTAAAGACTCGTACAATCACTATCTTTCACACGACCGACAATCGGATGACTATCTCCCACTGAAATTATTTCCATCAGTCTCAAATAGAGTAATTTGTTTGTTTTATTTTTATAACTAGTAGAATTTTCCAGAGCATAGTTCTAAAAACAGATGTAGCAAAATGGAGACGGCCGGGTTAGATAAAATTAAAGTCCAATTCTTAATTAAGTCAAGTATATAGTATATAGTAGAATATTCTATTCAGAATTATGTAGATACTTACAAAACAAATTAAAAGGATTCTTGATGTATTTCTTGTTTTTGATTCGGCATCGGATGATCCTGTAATATCATTCCTTATGCATCGTTTTAACTTGTATTAACGTTAATTTCCAATAATACATATCCTTGAAAAACAGGTAACCATTTACTCCCGTAACCCCAACGACAAGATCGGCGTCTACTACGACAAGCTCGACGTCTTCGCCACCTACCGCAGCCAACAAATCACCTATTACACCGCCATTCCGTCGGTTTACCAGGGCCACAAGGACGTCAACGTCTGGTCTCCTTTTGTCTCCGGTGTTAACGTCCCCGTGGCGCCCTACAACGGCGCCTCCCTCAGCCAGGACCAGGCGGCCGGAACGGTCGGCCTCACTTTCAAGATCGATGGACGGGTGAGATTCAAAGTCAGCACCTATATCTCCCGCCGTTACCACCTCCATGTCAAGTGCCCGGCCAGGATCGATTTCGGTGGCCGGAGCGGCAGCGGCGTTATCGTCGGAGGTAACGCCGTCAAGTACCAGCTCACTCAGAGATGTGGCGTGACGGTTTGATGTGGGGGGTCCAGATTTCGCCGTTAAATAATTGCTTATTTTCTTCTCTATATTTATCTATACAATAACGCGGTGTAGGAGTCTTTATCAGGCACGTCCCTTTGTTTTTGTGTTTTTCCTTATGGGATACGGGGTTGAATTGTATATTTTGGCAATGAATGAATGAATAAAAGCAAGATAAGGAAAATAGATAAATTGCAGTATATTGTTAGGCAGCTTCTATTTGCAACCACAAATTTGTAACATACAACCTTTTTTAAACTCAAAAATTTTCGGACAATAATGTCCTCATATGTATTGAGGATTTTCATTCCTGAAACCTTCTCCCTCCTTCCTACACTACAACTTTCATCTTCTTCCCTCTTCGCACACTACAAATCCTAGTGACCTTATATACCACCTCTGTCGCCAACTTTTTTTCCCATCACCACAACCACCAGCAAGCTACATCCCCACTAGAGCAACAAGCTCCATCACCACCACCAACTTTCTCCCTACATTGCTGCCACTGAGCTCCATCACCACCTCTGAGCTCCTCCATACCCCCACCTGTGAGCTCCATCACCCCCCTCTCGTCATTCATTCTCTCTCCTCGATCTCCTCTCCACAACCCATTTCCATCACTCACCGTCAACAACACCACCATCAATGGCATTCAATTAGTTTGTTCTAACATTTGTCGAGTCTTAAAATGTGAAAGTTGCATAGAATTAGATTTTAAATATGAAAATTACACTGGCTCTTCTTTGTGAGAGACCAGGGTTTGAGTCCTGTTGTGGGTAGTTTGTGGGTTTAGGGTTATGGATAGCCTCTGAACCCCCTGTGGACTAACTCACTAATTTCCCCTACCAACCCCTGCTGATGTATACAATATTGGGAAAAAAAAAATTACACATATTTTCAGATTTTAAAATACGAAAGTTGGACATATTTTTGGATTTGAAAATTTGAACGTTGTACATCTTTCTGCGCATAGTTCAAAAATCCTTCAGATTCGAAAATCCAAAAATATGTCCAACTTTCATTTTTTAAAATTCAAAACTTTATGCAACTTTCATATTTTTAAATTCGACAATATCAAGACAGACTAATTGAATGCTAGTGGTGGTAGCATTGCTGATGGTGAGTGATGGGAATGGGTGGTGAAGAGGAGAGGGAGGGAGTGACATGAGGGGTGATGGAGCTCAGTGGTGGTGGTGGTGATCGAGTTCATTGGTAGTGGAGAGAGGAGAGGGGAAAGTTCAAAATTTTGGTAGAAAACTGGGGGTTTTGTTAAGAAGGGTAAATAGGAAATTGTTGTAACATAAAAAAAGGGTGTGAATTTTATTTAGCAAAAGGTTGTATGTAGCAAATTTGTGGTTACAAATAGAAGTCGCCATATTGTAAAAATAATTAGAGAGGATTCTCATTACCAGAATGATCGAGCAAGAATTGATTTTGAATGATACTCCGTAAAAGTCAAGAAGTGGTGAATAGTGGAGGTTGGGCAGTCACTTTCTGTCATTTTCCGATGGGAAATTGGTGTTAGCTTACTTATGGATTACTCCTTTCCTTTTGTCTTTTAGATTAGTTAATTAATATCCGTAGTGGTGAAAGTGGGTTCAACTTCAACATTAAGGTGGTTTTTTTTTTTTTTTTTTTTAAATTTCTAAACATGTAATATATATATATAT